>JALPQI010002598.1:0-96746 GCA_025490895.1 Thaumatotibia leucotreta
AATCAAATGTCGTTGTACAACACTATTTTTATATGGTCATGTTGGCAGCATTAAAACAAATACTTATAATTTTATTTTTTCGTGTTTTTACGATAAATATTTTTACGTTTTAGATTTTTAGCAAACTTTTTTCTCATTTTTTCTAACGCCAATCAAGATGAAAACTCCTAGTGTAAATATTTCAATAGTGCACCATGCGTTTTCCAGTGAGTTATGATGAAGATTGTTTTTTGACAAATAATATGTCTTTATCTCTGAAACTAAGCCGAAACCATTAAAGTTGCAGAACATAATAGTCTCAAAATGTGGTCAGGAATACTCTTTCAAGTCTGTCTGTACTGTATCTATACTCATGAGGGTGGTTAGTAGTTAGTGTAGTTAAATCCTTGATCAAAGCAAAAATCACGATCGCGTCAATTGTGTTACGAAAGTTAGTCCTACAAAATACGTGGTACCTATACCTACTCTGTCCAAGGAGTAAAAGAGGGCAGTAGCAAAAGAGGGCAAATTTAAAAGATATAGGTTCGTGTTGTTGATCGATTTTAGAAAATTTGACCTTCACTGTGAACCATTTTTCTGTAACACTAATCGATGTATAACATTTTTTTTTTGCCCCACAACAGATATTAAATATGTACCTAAGGTATCTTTAATTAAAGGTGCAATGTTTTATAACTGGGACAAAAAAAAACAATAATCAATAATTGAAAATTGTTACATTCATAGGTGGTCGTCGTCTATCCCTACGGCTTATCTACTGGCATAACAATACTTCCCAATAATTTCAGGTCGGAAAAATCAGTTCATATCGTGACCTTTGAACAATACTAGTAGAACTGTGTAATACATGTCAACCTCGTAAACAGAAACACGCCCATGTACAACATTCGTACAAGTTTATTGTCACAATAATTGCTCCATATAGTACTATAGTGTCATTCTGTGTCATACAATTTAATGCGACAATTGTATCGCCTCCCAGGGAGATGTTAAATCAAAGCAAATGGCTCAAATACACGCACTGATATTATAAAAATGTAAGGTGGTAGTGTATTATCGATGTAAAAACAGATAAACTATACAAGGTATGAGAATATAAGTCTAAGTATGTAGTTTTTGTTATCATGCATTGTTTTATGATATATCCATCTAGACATGGAGACTCCAGAAAAAAACATATTAAAGAGGTGGCGCCACTTAACATTTTGAAACAACAGATAACACAGAAAAACGCTGAAAAAAATGTATATGGAGTTTTCATTTGTTGGACTTTTTTATACACGGTGCCCATGAGGAAGGGGAAAAAATCAACAGCGGATTTCTGACCAAATTTGAAGTTAAAAATGTCATAGGTTTTCTGGATTGAGTCTATTTTAAGAGAAAATTATATTTTTTCCTAAAACCGTTTTAGCCCGTTACGCTATGATAAACGCATTTTAGGAAACGATTTTGTTACCATGTTGTCTTAGTCCTGTCACACTTAATTTACAGACATCAAATGAACAAACAAAATCTTTAATTACCTAGCAAATAAAAAAAAACTTTTAAAGTGCATTTTTCGCGATAGTTTCATTAATAAAATCCTTTTTTTGTGTATTGAGGCATTCACAACTTCAAAAAAAAAAAACTTAAAAAAAAATGTTTTTTTTTTGCAGATTTGACCAAAACTCACTTAACATTTTTTGCTTCTTTTAGTCTCAGGAATATGCTGTTAAAAATTTTCCCTTTCCTCACGGGCACCTTGTATAATTCAGAAACGGTATAGTGTTGTAGAACGCTTAAGGTGGAACGGTTTTCATAAATACAAAACACAATAATGGTTTAATATGAAGTCATTCCATGGATATTATTAGGTACAATAAATTGTAGAAATCAATGGGTCGCTTGAAAAAAAAATTACCTACATTATTAAGAGCTGTAATGAAAACAAAAATTAACGTTACATTTTTGTTACGTAGCTACCCAAATAGTTTGTGTGACTAGCTTTCGTAACATAATTTGATCATGATTTTTGTCTGCAGTGATTCTTCAAGGAGGTTCTAAGATTCTATGAATGGTGAGTGTGAACGACTTTGACTGTCTACTTTGACTTTTGTACGGCTATTCAGTTGAAAATATTTTTAGTGTTATACGGATTTTTAACCCTTTAACGGGCAGGACTCAGAAGAGAAGTACAAGAGACATAGTACAAAAAATTCTGTACGAAAAAAAAACAAAAAGATAGCAATACAGGGTGGACGTTTTTGGAACCGGTTCCCAATAAAGGTTCAATTTAAAACAATACTTTGAAATTAAATATCCCCATTATTAACCACCATCGCCAAAAACCAAATTGTTACCAATGTAGCTTCTTGTCTAAAGGAGTAAACATAGTTTTTTTTATGAAGTAGGTGGGTTGTTTGCAAGCCCTAAGCCAAGTTTATAATTGTAAGGCATAACTTCGAGTGCTAGTCGTTTTGGGATTAATTATGAAGAATAAGATTTCCGTAGTGAGATGAGATCCGTGTCATCGACGGAATACTATCTATATTACATGTTTTATGGTGTCAACACTTGTTTAATTTAAAATCGTTATAAGACTTATTAATATTTACATATTTTATTTTAAAAGATTCTTACCGTCAGGGTAGACAATGCCATCTATTTGTTTACAACTGGTACCATGATACTTTTGAGGCAGCCAGCGAAGTCGCTAACATAAGGGTTGACTGCGAGTTAGCTAAATCAATACTCGCATTACTTCAACTGCAGCGTGGTAGACTACGGGTTTGCTGGTGATTATTGAAGTGAACCTCGCTGGATATTTTCATATTTTATCTACTCAGAATCGCGAGCTCTTTCGATCCTCATTAGCAGAAAAAAAGTGTCCTAAGATTTTCATACATTTTTTGTCTTCCACTGAGTTACGATCGAAGAAAGTGTATGAAAAATAGTAAATCAATGGAATTTTTTTCGGAACTCTTTTTTATTCCTGTCAGGATCGAAAGAGCTTCTGAGTACAAAAAATACAAAAAATGTAAAAAGTCCAAATTTGGAAAATTTTAAAAAACGACAACAAAATAAAAATCCCGTCTTCTTTTTGGATAGGTATTAACTACAAAATCAATATATCCATCCTAGATACTTATAAGTACCTATATTGAAACTACTTCAGATTAGTTCAGATAAATAACCTTTTCAAGATAAACTTTAATAACGTTTCCTTTTCAGCGATAAAACTAATGTTTGCGAGATGGTTTGACTGCAGTTGTTAACCGACTTCAAAAAAGGAGGAGGTTCTCAATTCGACAGTTTTTTTTGTTGTGTGTATGATACCCGATATCTCCGAGAATCGTGAACCGATGCACCTAGTGGCGGTCTGATGATGGGATCTTGGACAAATCGAGGGATATAATATAAGTACATGTATGGCGCTTTTGGTAAATTTCATTCATTTACAAGAATTTGCATTCAGAATGTAGGATTTGATGATCTCGTAGGAACCAATGATGGAAACCACAGATGATAGGATCATGGAATTCATGGATAAATCGGTTGAAGTTGGTTGTTTTTTTTAATTTGGTGATTATTTTGACAATAAACGCGAAGTGACAAACGTTTAAAAACATATAACTAATCGGCCCGAAAACGTCTACCTATACGTAAACTGGGATGCGTATCATAATGACTACGCACTTTTAGTATAATTACAGTTTACAAACGTTCATAACGTATACTAACGTTAGGTATAATTTATTAAACATCTATTTCCAAATAGTATAATACAAAAATAATATAACGTTAATAATATATACCGTTGTTTAGTCTAACGCACATATTAACGAATTCCGTTTCATATATCAATATAAAGGTATAAAAGTTAAAACATATACTAACATCTGATATAACGATATAAATATAACTGCCAGAAAAGTAAGTTAGGTTAACTTCTACAAAAAGGTATACGTTATATTACCTACCCTTTTCAATATGTTCTAGCCTCGAAACCTAACCGATCCAAGTAATAAATCAGGGTAAAACCGACTTGGATTGGTTAGGTTTCGAGCGTAGTTTCCCGGATAAATAAAATACCTACTTACTTTTAATTAATTGTTTACGCATCGTCATCCTTGCGAAACCAAAAAAGGGGGGCGCGGGGGGCTCCGCATTAAAAAATAACAAATTTGTACATCCCCTACTCTAACCTGGATAGGTTCGTTAGGTACCTTTTATCCTTAGAGCAGAAATAGAAGCCCCGCGCAGCGGGGCTTCGTCGACCGGTTCACAGGTATAAATCGCTTCCTATACGGATACGGCTTAATAAGGGTAAGGCCGCGGATTTTGACGAATGTGACACAGACATAACATAAAAAAAATACGTTACGTTACCATAAAACGCAACGAAAGTTACTATAAAGCTCAGCTCATACTGGTATGAACTCTGATAAAATAAAGGTCGTAAAAAAAAACATATTTTTATCACTAAATAGTTGTTTTAATCAGATATAAAAATCAACCCATATAATGTAATTTCTCATACTTAGTAATTATTTAAATTAACAGTATTTATAAATGTTTTAATGCCATAATCTTTGGAACTAAATAAACTAAATAAATCACCATAAATGCTTAAATGGAAATTGAACTGTTATTAATTAACACTATTAAACGCGTTAATAAATTATACTGTATTTCATTAGCCCTAGGGGGGTAAAATTACCCACTGGAAACAGCTAATTACTTAAAAAAACGCAAATCAAAATACCTAAATACCAAAATAATTTGATTTGTTTCGCAAACACTTGTTACAGTATGCTGTCATTCAAAATCTAATAAAACTCATTGAAATCAGTAAATTTCTGTGTGCACTTCCCTTTACCACATACATATTTTCGTTACGTAACATAAAAAATACGTTACGTTTTGTAAAAATGTAACGTATTCGTAACATAAGTGTAACGTATATTTGAAAAAAGGTTGATTATCTTGGTAAATAATTGCAATCTGAACATAATAATACATGCTACTGACGTTTGAAACTAAACCCTTTCGTATGAAAAAACAGCCGTTTAATAATAATCACTACTTACCGTAAAAATCACACTACCACTTTAGACGTTTTTTGCTAAAACTTTCGCCGCGTGCACTGTGACAACCATTTGTTAACGAATTAATGGGAGTGAGTGTGCCTATGGGTGTTGCCCTACTAGAATAAGAGTTCCTAGTGTCGATAAACAAATTTCTACCAACATTGGCTTAAATATGACCTTAAAAAAGCGTTACGATAGTATCGTAACGTAAGTTTGGAATTGGTGACCCAAAAAGTAAAGGGAAAGAAAACAGTAAAATTGTTCACATATCATAAGTCCTTAATGAACGAAGCAATCGTTTATCATTCTAATTTGGTTTAAAATCAAACATTTAATGCTGACAAGTCTAATAATATGAAAAAAAAGGATTTAAGTACTCGTAGTCGAAAAAATTACTCGACTTATGTTACGTTTTTGGCAGAAATATTTATTTATTAATTTTAAATAAAGAGCTAAATTAGCTATTTCATTTGATTACATGTAACTGAGCATAGGGGAATATTTTAAAATTGATCGGAGTTCTCTAGATGTTGTCAGTTTTGTTTTATGAGCAAGACAAATTTTAAGCTCCGAATTCGTCAAAATCCGCGGCCTTACCCATAAACGGATAAATAGTAAATCAATTCAAATGAAATATAATGATAATTCTATAGTTTAATTATTAAAAATTCGAAGGGGCTTATATTTTGTGTAAGATAGTTGTTTTGTATATTAGATTATTTCAATGTTATACCAATTAATCGTTATCGTAAACGATATTATATGTTACGTTCATTATACATTTTACAATTATTCATTTAATAATTATAGCTTTTATACGTTATATTTATTACACGTTAGGCAATATACATTTATACAAACTGAATTTATACATTATGATTTATATAGCATAAGTTCATATACGTTATATTACTTACCCCGTAAACTGTACGTACGAGTAACTAATCAAGGTAAAATGATTTCCACGCAAAAAGCAATTGTACTACTTTATTAAGTCATTACACGATATTACTACATGATAACGTGCGCGTCTATTTACTTTCGAACAGTAATTTGCGTTAAATTCATAAAAGAACTTCGTTCAATACAGAAATCTAAAAATGTTTATTATAAGAAGAATTTGCACAATAACATTTTGATGTTTCATTGTTCAGGAACAATACTCTTTTTACTTTATTTCGATATGATGAATGTGTACCTAGTGTACTGTAGTTTTTCGATACATCTATAGGAAACATGTATTGTATCGGAAAACGACATGAATGGGAAGTATACATTAGATTATAGTATAGACTAGAACATTTAAAAATAGACAAGGTGTAATGACTTAAAATCCACAAATGAAACTTGTATAGAAAACGACCTAATTAGGTAACTATAAAATCTGGCTAGCGTAGGTACGCATATTTTACCAGGGTCGCGTTTTATAAAGTTACAATTTACAATTTCGCTGTTTGCCTCTCTTTCTAGCCAATATGTACGTGCGTTAGAGAGGCAAACAGCGAAATTGTAAATTGTAACATTATAAAATGCGACCCAGACCTAATGCATTTTTTACAATAGTAATTAATATTTGTTTTATTCTCTGTCTAGCAAACGCTGTCAGTAAAAAAGGCGGCAATTTCAAATTTCCTATAGGAAGCTAACTCTTCACGCCAGCATTGTTTGAATTTGCAACCTTCTTCTACTGGCAACGGCTGCTAGACAGAGTATATAATCATAACAGTCATATAGTAGTTAAGAATAACATACAAAAAGGCCGAAAATTGTACATAAATATTTTACAAAATTCAGCCCCACGGAGATAACAGTCTAATTTGGGAATAATATTAAATTAACATGAAATCATTCAAATTTAGTTTCAATCCGACATTCAAAGGAATTCCAAACCGCACTTCAATTTAAAATTCGAACATATGCCACGTGAAATTTCACCGATAATCGTCCACTAATTCGATACGATCCATTTTCGATTTTGGACTGTCCGATTTTTTTTTCTACAAACCGAACCGGCGCCACAAACGTTTGCCAGCCAGTATCAACTGTCAATCAAACATGCCTGCATATTATTATTTAAGGTATCGCAATCAGAAGAGCCTTCGAAAAGGTTTTTTTACAATAATTTGGTTTTGTCTTGCGGCGGTAATTGTGTCCCGAGCTAGGATAAAAAACTCACTTATTCGGCGTTCTTTTTTAAAATTCGACTTATCCCTAATCTTCTATTGACACGGTAATGAGAGCCGAAAATATTGTACGGTTGGAATTATTCGAAAAAACGTGGAGTAGTTATATTTATAAAACTTTCCTATAATTTTAATCCCTCAATTCGACAGAAACGAGGGATAGTCACGTGGTAAAGTAATAATTCTGGTTCGAAAGAAAACCAACAGTGGGTCAAAGACCACGGCCACTATTTTGGACATAGTCGATTTCTGGGTGAAAGGATAATCTTTAATCAACGGGTTATGAAAATAAAGTAGCTATTAAAAAATGGGTCCTTCTAACTGTAGTCTGTACCTACCGCACGTTTTTAACTGACTTCAAAAAAGGAGGAGGCTCTCAATTCGAGTGATTCCTTTTTAATATGTGATACTCGATATTACCGAGAACCGATTTTTTTTCATCATCAGCCTATGTTAGTCCACTACTGGACGTAGGCCTCTATTAACTATGCGTATGTCTATACCTCTATGTATCTCCTAATGCGTCTGCATTAGGAGGTAAATACCCATAATCGCCACGCTGGGCAAGCGGATTGGCGATCGCAGTAATGTGTCCACTAGGATGACGCTTCTGCCCATCATCAATCTTGTAGAATGGTCAGTGACACATCAATGTGTCGTAAGAGTTGACTAAGGGTAGTCGACTCTTACGACACCACACAGCGTGATGGGATCTTGAAGAAATAGATTGAATTCGGTTTTTACATTTTTTAATTTTTGGTTTATTATTTGTTATGAGAACGCCCATAAATGTCATAATTTGTGTGAGATTTTTTTTTGTATGTTCAAGTTTGTATGCTCCATTTCAAATACCATGGCCCGATGCCACATCAAACTTTGCAGTGGCATCGGGTCATCGTATTTGAAATAGAGTAGGTATACCTATTAGGGCCCGTAAATTCTAAATGCCAACCAGGAAGCATACATTGTACTTTTAGTGGAGGCATAAAAGATCTATTGTATTACCCTTTCAAGTCAAAAAGTGTTACGCACATTTCGCAAACTGAAGATCTATTTTAGTAAGAAACTTTAAAGAAATGTCTTGTCTTCTCGATGAAGTTCTGTTCCCTGTATCCAGCCACCGGACGGATTTGGTTCCGTGAAACTAATCAGGCTAAATAAGTAAATTGGGGTCCACACGCGATCCATGCGGATGCTTTCGGACGGAGGCCCGTTGAGACCGTTTCCTAGATGGGGGTCTTACCCGACCGACAATAAAATGAATAAAAACTAGACAAGTGACTAGTTATCACACGCTTTGCTAGGTATGTACATGACTCTTGTTTTATCATCTCATGTTTGCTTGTCAATTGCCAAGCTTATAAGAAAATTCGCATCAAAATCGTCGATCAGACCAAACAATTCGTGTTGTTTTGAAAATTGGTACAATTATTTCTTAAAGTGTCCTGATGAATAAACTATTTTTCACCACACTGCTCGTAAACACGCTGTTTGTCCTTCAAGCGCAAAACTGTGTTTTAATCTCTAGAGGTTAAAGTAAATTTTTTTTAATCTTCTGGATAGACTAAAGCAATAACTTATACGGCCTGAGAGTGCAAAAAGCTTTTTGACGTTTTAACTAGACAATACGTTCGAAAACTCAATAGTTTCAAACATATTCATACACATGAACCTTTCATAATAATATATCCAATATGCTAAAATCCAAATTAAATACCACATTTTGTTGTAAAAGGCTTTTAATTAAAAGTTCTAAAAATACGACAAATAAAAACAATAGGAAAATGAAAGTGTTGATACTATGCAAATTTCAGAACGCATCCGAATATTTTTTTCTTTTAAAATTACAAGCCACGCCAAGATATATTTGAAGTTATTGTTTTATTATTTGTTGATTTGTTTATTTTTAGGAAGTTGAGGACTTGCAAATAAATACCTTCTAATTTGTTATGTTTGTGTTTTATTTCGCATGTTTCCTCGCTTTAGTGTGGTGAAAAATATTGTGTTTCACTCGGCAGCAAAGCTTGTTCACCTCTCGTGCCTTAAAACCCTCGCATCGCTCAAGATTCCATTTTATGAACCACTCGCTGCGCTCGTGGTTCAAATTCTGGAAGCTTTCACTTTCGCTTGCTCGGGTTTCGATATTTGCACGAGAGTTAAACAATCGCTTTGCTCCCTAGTAAAACAAATAACTATAAACGTTCTTGGGGGTGGGATCTGAGCTTGGAGAAGGCGGGGGAGGTCTGTTTTTTTAACTTATTTTATAATAACTTCAAAATTATTTAAAATATCTCTTTAGTGACTTCTACATTAAATTTCCTACAAATTGCGTCTAAACATATTACTCTACGATAAGTATTTTAGGAAATACAAAGTGTTACAAAAAAATCGTTAAGCTTGGACGACGATGGGCAGGGATAAAGAGGACAAAAAAAGGCTTTACACGTGGTTTTGGCACTTTAAGGAAATAATTGAACTAACTTTTAAAACTACACGAATTATTTGGTCTGCTTTCTTTAATTTTCTCACACTTTAACAGATCCTGTAACAATTTATTAACCGACTTCAAAAAGGAGGAGGTTTACAATTCGTCGAAATCTTTTTTGTATTCCCTACGCCGCCTACTACAGTGCAGTACATTCTAATTATAAGTATTTAGAGCATACTGAATAACGATTTTATATTTACACTACTAAAAAGCAAAAAATAAAATATTTTAAAAATAAAAATAAAACCGCCTTCAAAAATTCGCCCGAACTAAAAAGTTAAAAATAATTTTGGTTCCTATTTCTTAGGATTTCCTACCCAAACCTTTAAACCTTTTACCCTATTCATTGAAATAAAACATTATGGCTAGGTACCCTACAGATTTCTTAGAAGTCGGTGCCAAGCCAAATATGTTCACTTTGCGAGTACTTATATGTATTTGATAGAGCTTTGTAACTTACTGTCACTCCGGTTATGCTTTCATGAAAATGACTGAGGCAGACTATTCTGTTGATAAAAGCGTAATCGGAGTGACAGTAAGTTACAAAGCTCTATCTAATATACAGGGTGGAAAGGGCCCTTTGGGTTCCTTCCCGCTACCGACCGAGTCTACCAACCATTACGATGAACTTTCAGTATGGGACCAACATCGAAATATTAAAAAAAAAATTAACCCCTCATACAAAGAGAGTGATTAATTAAAGTTCAATAGTATGGAAAAGTCAATTTTCCATGTACGCTTTCGATGTTGGTCCCATACTGAAAGTTCATTGTAATGGTTGGTAGACTCGGTCGGTAGCGGGAAGGAACGTCGTCCCTTTCCACCCTGTATACCTATGAACGTATTCGGCTTGGCACCGACTTCTAAGAAATCTGTAGGGTACCTAGCCATAATGTTTTATTTCAATGAATAGGGTAAAAGGTTTAAAGGTTTGGGTAGGAAATCCTAAGAAGTAGGAACCAAAATTATTTTTAACTTTTTAGTTCGGGCGAATTTTTGAAGGCGGTTTTATTTTTATTTTTAAAATATTTTGTATATGAATAATATTATTCATAACCTAGCACTATTTTGTACTTTTAGTGGTTATGAATTCCTGAAACCATATGCAGTGGTTCATTAATAACGTTCAAATTGAGGAATATTTGATGACGTCGAAAATAAATTAAACGATATTTTGAATACAAAGTTATTTAAATTGCTTGCAATTTCTTTTTTCTTTCTGAGACTGTTTTATATTCTAAATGGATGTAAAACAATATCGGAAAGAAATTGCTAATAATTAATAACCCTTACATTTAATGAAAACATTCGGAAACCTATTGTGTACCTGCCGAATTTGTAGCTCACAAGTACAAACTAACTATGGCCAAAAGCTATTCCCAATGGACAAGCTAGTAAAGCCGCAAAATTGTAAGAATAAATATTACAAATTTAGAACAGGTGCGTGTGCGTTGATAAATATCCTGGCGCCGCAAGATAAATTTAACTTTAATATCGCGTCAAACGTTTGACAAATAGCAGCATAAATAACCTATAAAACTTAATTTATTTATTGTAGTAGTGTAATATTCCATAAACCAAATACTACAACGGGCCAAGTTCTTTTAAAAATGGATTCCTTCAAATTATCTCTAATATCTCAATTAATCTATGTAGGTATATAAATTGTAATTTTGAAAATAAATATGAAAAAAAAAATAATAATGGCCATATTATGTGTTTTAGATTTGGGTGTCGTTCAGATAGTGGCAAATTAAATTACTAAATATAATAACGTGATATTTTTATTCGTTGAATTAATGAACGAGTGCAATTTACAATTATAATTTAGTTTTAAAAAACAAGTTTTATAATGCTAATATATTTATGTATAACATATAAATAGGTATATTTCATTACAGGCTCTTCATGTAATAACTAAGACTTTACTATCGTAATAAACACAAGTAGGGGATGCGTCGTTATGTGTATGTAAACGAGCAACCTGTTCAAACTTGGCTCGCTTTTATTATGCTCTTCGACCTACTCCAATATTACCAAGTAATAATCGTTAATTAACATATAACAAGCAAATAGTGCGCTTAATTTCGAATTAACTCGTGTTTTGTATGTATATATCGTAAATGTAGTTAATCATGTATGCATGAAAGGTTATGCGTGTGTGCGTGATAGCAAATTGTAACATTTTTTTTATTTACTAATAGCTGATTGCAATTAAGTCAAGATACCATTTACTAGAATAGTGTGTTTATATTACAAAGAAAGGCTGAAATAACTTATTTAACAAAATGCGAAAGTAACATCATAAAGTGCAGAAGATAGATGTGATAAATTATTACTTGCTCATAATTCATAGTCTTCATACAAATACAGCGTGTATCATTAATATTACCTCAAAGTCCTCAAACCATAACTAAACGAAAATTTTAGGACTGTCAAGCGATACTGCATTGTAATTTCAAGTTATTAACCAATATATTGCAGGAATGTAATTCAAATAAGTACTATTTTATTTGTCAAATAACACATATAAGAATAATTATTGAAATGCAATGTCACATTAAAAGCCGAATAATTTTGTATGGATAAAAAATTGTAAAATGTGAATATTTACTCTAGCTCTTTGCGGTAATATCAGAAATACACGCTCTATTAATATCAACTTTTGACACAACTGATATACCTATATAATATTTTATTCTTATTTATTGATATCAACTTTTAGTAAAATATTATGTAGGTATATCATTACAGGGCAACTTTGTAATTTTACACGTATCTACTTTTCCCGAAATCAGTTATCATTATTTTATTACAGGTACCTATTTTATGAGACTGTAATAAAATAAGACAATTCATTTATTGTAAAAATGTGTAGGTACATGTTATAACATTTCATCAAGATCAGAACCAACAGCTTGCCCACTTCTGACGTACAATAATAAAACAAACAAAAAAACAATAAATCATTAAGACACTTAGAATGATTACAACAATCGATGTTTTAAATATATTTGCGGAAAAAATATAATAAAGTAGGTGTCGGCTGGAATAGTAATAGGTACGTACACAAAGTATTTCTTATTCATGGCATTTCTTCTCCCTTGCACTTACTTTCAATGTATTACCTTTTTCACATAATATGCTTTTGCGAATGTTAAAATACGTATAAATATTAATGATATGAATCACAATAACTCTTTTCATTAGAAAACACTCGCATAGTTACTTGTGCTTTTATTATGTTTAAGAGCTAATTAAATTGTAAATTATGAAAATGGCTTGCGTTATTTTTTAGGATTTATAATTGTATTTTGTACAAGGCAATAGTAGGTACTTACTTACTCCCATTCCCCCATTCCCAGTCTAATTTAGGTTAAATATAGTGTTAAAGTACCTAGCTATACAATATACATATGTATAAACGGCGCGGGGCAACAATACATATCTATTTTACACAAAATTCTTCTGCAATCATTGGCCTCTTACATGTTTTCCTTTCTGAACTGCGTAAGTCTAAATCAACTTCATTCATGTAAATGTAACATAATTTTTGGCACGAGCACGATATCATTAAATACTCGTTTCTTCAAACATGTTACGGTTACATTACAAATATCGGAAACTTGTATACCTAATCAATAAATAAATTTATCTTGGGACATATTCCACAAATCAACCTAGTCCCACGGTAAGCTCAATTAAGGCTTATGATATGGGTACCAAACGACGATACACATAATAAATATATACATATAGATACTTAAATACATACACAGCCAATGCCCTCACCGGGATTCGAACCCGGAACCCCTAGCTTCGTACGCAGGCTACAGAGGCTGACTGTCAAAACGTTGTCTAGACATTCCATCGACGATAGGTAATTTTTATTTTAATTTCTGAAAAAAAAAAAATCATGCACCAGAAAGCAAAACCAGCTGGGTCGGTCGCATTGTAGCTCGTGTGTTTGGTCTGTTCATCTATGAAACGAAATTTCGCCAGTCAAAATATGCGATAAATTAGCTCATCCTTAGTTTTTAGCTGTGATTTTTTTGACTTTTTCCAAGTATCTAAGTTTTGTAATTAATTTTAGAATTATAACTAACGTGAGACTCAAACATATTTAAATATTTATAACACGGGTTACTCACGTAATTTAAGTCGATACACTTCGGGCTTTGGTCGCGGATACTCCATGATGAGGATCCTCTAAATGGATCGAAACATGTCGAGCAATTATCGACTTAAATTACGTGAGTAACCCGTGTTATAAATATTTAAATATGTTTTGTAATTAAGTTTATTTTCTTTGCCTAATCGGTGTGATGAAAAACATTGGGACAAGCCCGTATTTATCTTCACACTTGTTCATAATTTCTTATAGCAACAATGCCCGTATAGCAATGTACTATGGTAAAATAGTTAAATTAATGTCATTTACTGTAGGTATATGTATACCTTTACCTAGTCTAAAAGTTTTTTTATTATTTATGTGCACCATACCAACATATTATAACTAATTTTAAACCGTACTTACTAGTATATTTTTTTCTGTACAGATGGTCCAGTTGTGTGTATGGTACGATGTTTTTAGTGTAGGTGCTGAAAAACGTCGTTCGATACACGTACGAAAAGGAAATTCGTAACTCGTGTCGATTTCAAGCACTCCCTTTGGTCGTGCTTTAATTTATCTCCACTCTCCACTCGTTTCGATCTTCATTTTTTTCGCACTTGTATCGTACTATTTTGGTTATTTTATGATTTAAATTCGGTATGTTCAGTTTCCTATTTTATTAGCAACATTAACTTATCCTGGTTGAGCAAACTTTCATGGAAGCAAACATTGATTTTAATGAAATGCATTATTGCACTTCGTGGGCTGGTGAGTTACTTACTTCCTTATATTTTCCATGCCAAGTGACAAGTCTATGCGGAAAAAATCTGCTTACATTATTTTTTAAGCTGAAATGATCATTTAATTAACATAAATGAATAATTGAATATCGATAAATTCTGTAGATAACAAGTGAAATCGTGCAACATCGGTATGAGTAAAAATAAAATGTATAGTAGTAGTATTTATAGTAGTATGTATAGTAGTCTACAAGACTTTTATTTTTTTTTAATGATTTAGACCAATTCAATTTAGTAATCCAAATCGCTAATATTTTTGTACAAATTATGAAAGGTTAAATATTTTATTGCTCAAAAATATAATAATTATATATTTATGATCAAAAGAACGACAATAAGGTCAACAAGCGTACATATAAATAATATAAATATTAACTTGTTTGTTTAGTTTCACTCCTGCATTGAGCCATGACACTTTAGTATCATCATCATCAGCCAAATGACGTCCACAGCTGGACTTAGGCCTCCCCATTGCATGCTTAGTAATTTGTTGTAACTATCCTTCAAGAACGTAAATATCTAATTTTGGTTTGTTGTGATACTTTTTGGGTACAATTTTGTGAAAAATAATTAAGTGAATATAATTATTAGTTATGCAGCCTGCAAAGTGTGATTTCCCGGCTGCATCTGGAGTAATGTACTGGAACAGAATCTGAGTTTTCCAGAACAACAAGAAGGTTATACAGGGTTACTTTTTCACCGGTACAATAAATTTTCTCACGTCTTTGGTATCGATAATAGATTACATTTATCAAATAAAATTGTCATATTTTTTTTTCATTTATTATTAATTATCCTTCATGCAAATGTTAAATTATGGGCTTACTAATGACAAGACGTCAACGGGGTGCGGGACGCAGAGGGCGGCGGAAAGGGGTGAGCGACCTGCCGGTCGGCGCACGAGTTGGCAACATAGCAGTTACCTTAATCTCGGTGACTAGGTCAGGGTCAGTCTCGCGCTTGACATAGCTGTGTGCACGCCTGCCGCATCGTACTACCTTCAGTCGGAAATTGCTCGTACGAAATGGTTCGTACCTAGTTATTTTCTCATTGGGGAAAATGTGCCCCGCCTGGAAAATGCCAGTGTTATAGCCATGGCCAGCCAGGTCAACAGATTTGACCCCGTGTGACTGTTTTTGTGAGGTGAAGTGAAACGGCGGGTAGGCCCAAAATTTAAAAGACTTAAAAAATCTAATAATAAGTGCATTTGATGAACTTAAAAGTGAGAACTACAGACTTGTGTTGGGAAATATCGAAGGAAACATTCAAAAACGGGCAAGAGTGTGTTTAGATAACCACAGCCAACATTTTGAACACTTACTTAAGTATGTGAATTAATAAATTAGTACGAGAAATGGACTCCATTACTTAGGTATGTTTTTTTGATTCCAATCATTGTGCATAAAGGTGATTTAAAATTTTTAAATACGCCTCAATGAAGAAAGTTTCTGTCCTACTTTGTAATTTTATCACGTTTCCCAGACATAATTTAAAACATTCGACAAACTTCACACAGAAAAATTCTTTATTTTTACGGTCTTAAGCCCGTGCTGTCTTGTAGTGTACTTGTAGTGCAAGTATGAAGGAAGATTTGGGATCAAGTAAGATTGTTTTGAAGTCATAATCATAAGTTGATACTCAGTGCACATTACGCCGCCGCGCCGTTTTTCCAACCCGTCATGCCGCGGGCGATGACGTTGTAAACAAACAGTTGCCAGTTCGTGTGTTTTGCTAGTTATGTACATTGATAATGCGTAATGCGTCCAATTTTCTTGTTAGGTTTGCGGATAAGTTCAAGCATCGGTATTTTAGTTTTTTTTGTTCTAAAGGGGTGGTAACAAAAAATGCTAGTATTCTGTAACTTGGACTACTATTACGTATGTTGATTTTTTGTACTGGTGAAAAAGTAACCCTGTATATGAAATAAACAACTAGACTGAGCTGCTATAGGTACTTACGTACGTATCAATAATAACTATTAAAAAAAAGTGAGCATAATAATATATTCTAAAAACATGGGTTTGCCATAAGTCCTATCATTCCTGCTAATCGGTGTTTAGGAATCTGTTCCATGCAAGAGTGTAATGAATAGAGATGCACCGAATATTCGGTAACCATCCGGTATCCGGCGTATCCGGCCCATATTTTAATATCCGGCCGGATACCGGATAGTGACTTACTATCCGGCCGGATACCGGATAGTAACTTTGCTTCATTTTGGGGTAAAAAAGGAAAAAAACGTCAAAAAAGAGTCACGGTAATAATAATAATCATTAGTGGCGAGCACTTGGGCACTGGGAAGTAATGACCCCACGGACCGAAGGACAGTTCCGAGAGGTCAGTCGGTCGGTTTCAGTCTTCGGCGTGAGTGGAACCCCATGGGGTTCACATGATTCTCAGGCCTGATTTCCCTTTATTTCCCGTCCAGAGAGGAGTCATCAGAACTATATGCTCCAGTAGACGTACCATGAGTTGGCCAGTATCATTTACGTTAAGTAGTTTTTTTCGATACATAAAGCAGGCTATCGCTTCAATAAATAAGTACGAGCGCGATAGAATGCTTACGTTTCGAGTAAAACTTAACGTAACCCATACTTGAAAACTCATGGTACGATTACAGAACAGTAAATTTGCGTAACTCGTGAGACTCGCGACTTGGTGCAGTGACTATCATGAGTACTGCGCTGGTTGCGGTGTATACATCTCTACACCTTTGCTGCCTACACCCCTGACTGTCTCTAATCGTAGTCCTCATTACAGGGGCCCACATAGTCGGCGGCAAGTCACTGCCTGCCTTGATAAAAGTGTAGTGATTGTTATGGCAGATATCCGGGCCTTTTTCCTATAGCCCAATCTCTGAACCACCCAACCTTTTAAAAATTGTAACTTAAATACAGTAGGTAGGTAAATTAAGGCCGTAATATTTATTTATTCATATGCCGATTTCGGTAACAAGAAATGTTAGAACTTTGCGAGCCACAAAACAGGATAATAGTGTCAAAACTTACACAACGCGCCTCTTGCTAAACTCAAAATGTAGGTATAGTACCACCGGCCGAATATTCGGCGGCCGGATACCGAATATTCGGCTGATAGCCAGGCCGAATATCCGGTATCCGGTATCCGGCCAAACAACTATCCGTTGCATCTCTAGTAATGAAAGTGACCGATTTCTTGCATGTTTATTTATTAATTGTGCAAATTTTACTGTTGTTATGTTTAGATATCAAAATAATACTTATCCAGATATAGTGCAACACTTACACTTGGATCATAAGTAAATAAACAGACGATCAAAATGGTCACTTTCATTACAGTTACATGGATTCACCCACAGGTAAATAAAAACCTACTTAGGCCTTGGTCGTACTGCACACGCCGCACGCAGCCGACAACGTCCCGTCGCACGCAGCGGGTGAATGGTGTGTTCGAGAATGCTCGGGAGTGGTCGTTTTCGCCCGCTGCGTGCGGCGTCCCCCCGTCATACATCATTCAGACGCTGCGTGCGACGGGACGTTGTCGGTTGCGTGCGGCGTGTGCAGTACGACCAAGGCCTAAATGTTAACCAAAATGAATGAATTGTAAAAAAAAATTCTTAGATCGAACTTTTTTAAGTACAGTCTAGTGAAAAAATAAGTACCGAAGGAATCTGCTCATAAATATGTTACGGCGTTCTTATAAAGGTGCGTTCAGACTAAAAGAGCATTCGCTATTCTAACCTCCCACTCTACGAAATTCGATCGTTACACAAAACGTTATTGGTTGATTTCTTAGAGCGGGGGTTAGAACAGCGAATGCTCTTTTGGTCTGAACGCACCTTTACACAGAATTAGAGTGCACTGGGACATATTTTTGAACATTTTTGTGTACACCTTATTTTGTCTTTGACTGTACATACTTAAATTATTTCCTTCATACGTTTTTCAATAATAAAATGTTCATAATTTTTACGATTTACTTTATTTACACATATGTAAATACATATGTTTTACATTTGTTTCACCCTTTTGTAGAAACAAGCTATAAAATGACAAGGCATTGAGTTGCAAGCGAATATATTTTACATTTCCATACATTAATGTCGTTTAAGCACACTATATATCTTTAGTCAGGGCTTCACATTAGTTTGTGTGATACATTGAAGCACTCGGCAAAAGGATGGTGTAGGCGAAAAGATATTGCGATATTTTACATTACATAGTTAGTTACTTAGGTGTACCTTTCGTTTATTATTTAAGTAATACCTCGGTATCTGCGTGCGTACCTAATGATTTTTTGTAGTTATTTAACTACTTTAAATAAAACCTTATTGATATTTCACTCGCAATTTCAGAGGTTGGATCCTTTTACTCAAACTACGTCCATTATTTAAAATAATTTCATTTATACAGGGTGTTTGTTATATCATTAGCCATATTGCAATATGTGTTGGGTAAAGGCGTAAAAAAATATTTGGTAAAACAAAAATAATCCATTTTTCATTATCCTTTTTGTTATAGATTTTTTTTTAAATCCCATTATCTAACGAATGTTTGGTCACTATGATCACTTGCTTACTTTGCGTACTGCCCCATCATCTCATAACTGCCAAATCAAATTGGAAAGGGTCCCGCATAAGGTAACTAATTCAATGCGTTATAACGTACGTAACAAGTTTCCTACGCGTGGTGGGGAATGGAGGTGGAGCTTAACTTGCAGGTAAATCTCACGAGACAGCATTATCAGTCTATCGCATACAGTACTAATAATGAGGGTATTTTGAGTTGCGCGCCGATCTGAGGGTAGTTTGACTCGAGCGCATTTACACAAACGCACTCCTTCTTTGTTTACAGAGTGCTGTACAAATGGCACATGGCATCTTGCGATCAGCCGAGCCAGCATAATTTGACCTCAAGAACGTAGTAACTTAAATGTTCCGTCATACAAACGCGTACTGGTTTACCTCAGATATCGATTCTAATGCACTCTCTAAGCAAATTGAATTGTTGATGACGACGAGCAGGTACAGGTAGGTATGCGCTTGGGCAGTTTTAATCAAATAACAATCGTGTGTGCATGTAGTTAGGACATTTTATTCATTGTTTAGTGCCGATGGTGGGGTGAGTGACGTCGGCTGATCGGTGCTTGTGATGAACTCCTGATTGGCTAAGACTTGACTACTCAAACCTGCTACCCTTTTGTCTGCCACCGAATCGCACGGATTGAAACAAACTTGCCTAGTGACCACAAATTATGTTTTTGCAGGATAAAAAACGGGAAAAAAAACTAAAAAAAAGTGCCACTTTTTTTTTCAAAAATGTTGTGTACTGGTGATCGCGAATGACATATCCAAATTTGGCTAACGACATAACAAACACCCTGTATGTAATATACCTATATTATTTCTGTATATTTTTATTTATTAAATAAAATATGCTGATTTACATGCAAATAAACGATCAAAGAAAATAACAAACAAAAAATAAAGAAAAATTAAAATTCATCATATTTTGTATCTCCTTGAGAATCACGGGCTTCACATATAGGTATAACACGGAAAAATTTGCTGTGTTGTACACCTGCTAGTTGTAGCAGGTGTACAACACAGCAAATTTTTTTTTTTGTGCCTGTGAATGGGTTGCCATTCACAGGCACATCAATAGATATCCCTAAACTGGTCCCAGCACGCGTATAGAGACTATTGAGAAGTAATGGAAAAGATTAATGCTGGGCAATGGTGAAGGAGGATGGATGGATGGATCAGAAATGGAACTGTAGAAAACATAACAATGATTTCTCTTTGCTATCGAGGCAGGCGGTGAATGGCCGCCGACTAGATGGGTAAATGCCGTCACAAGAGACAGCCAGGGGCAATACGGGTCCCCTTGGGATTCCACTCTGACCGACTCTCAGGAGCACTCTTAATTATTAAATATTATTATGAGTACTACCTACTAAAACTTTATTGTCCATCCGATTGTGAGTCCGTTTGTCTGCTTAACACCATGTCTGCATGAATTGTGTAAGCTTGATTAATTTTTCAGAGATGTATTGTACACGTATCGATTTAACAACAATAGTAAAAACAGAAAAAAAATAAGCGGAGGATTACCTTATATTTTGCTTTAAGTATTTAATGGCTGTAACAGATCTGATGGATGCTGCGATGTTCATAATGTTTAGTTCTATATCAATTTAAGGAATAGGTACCGAATGGAATCCTTCGTGCGCTAGTAAGACTTGCACTTGACTTATGATTTTTATGAATAAATTATATTAATCGAGTACCTAGGTACTGACAAAGTCATATTCGAGGACATTGTTTTACTGCAGATTTTGCATTTAAAATATATTAGAACGATAATCCAAAATATTTCATATTAATGGCCGAAACAGATCTTATGGATGCTTGCGATGTTCATAGTACCAAATGGAACCCCTTCGTGAGCCAGTCAGACTTGCACTTGACATAATGATTCTTATGGATAAATTATGTTAATCGTGTACCTGGGTACCTACTGACAAAGTTATATTGGAGGATATTGTTTTACTGCAGATTTTGCATTTAAAATACCTATATTAGACCGATAATCCAAAATATTTCAGTCGCTTGTTACATTGTTAGCATTCCGCCGCGCTTAACGACTCGCGCCGCTGCGGCGCATGCGCGGCGTGTCCACTCCACCTGCCAACGCACGCGCAATTATGCGCAATCAATATCTTCATTACATCCATTTTTATAACCCACACGACCTTACTCAGACTTGATCAATTGGTCCGTTAGAAGTTCCTGTGTGAGTCATAATTCCCATTATCTCTTTTTTCAGACAGGATTAAGTAACTAAAGTTAATATTTAATTAAAGCAGTTAATAATTATATACTTACCAAATTGGGGAGACCATTTTACTTTGAATCTATTTTATAATGAATGGGTAAAGTCACTAGATATGACATGTGTAACGCGACGGTCTTTAGCCACAAGTGCTTCTGAAAGGAATCCTCGTCATAGAATTTTAGACGTAAATGACGTGTGTGACCTGTCATAATACGAGTATGTATAGGTACATATTATTATTAATTGGAGGCTTAGAAAAATATTATATAGACTGTCCATCGCGATTCAGTGCGGAAACGCTGCGAGCGTGATGGACACCTTTGCGTCGGGAACCAATCGGGGCGGTTTCCTGGGTAGGTAGCCACTTTCAAGGGTTTTTTTTAGGTTTACTTTTATTTAAGTTAATATTTTAATATTCATCATCATCAGCCTATCTCAGTCCACTGCTGGACGTAGGCCTCTCCTACTAACTATGCGTATAGACGCATTAGGAGGTAAATGCCCATAATCACCACGCTGGGCATGCGGATTGGCGATCGCAGTAATGTGTCCACTATGATGACGCTGCTGCCCGTCATCAATCAAATCAAAGAATGGTTAGTGATACTAATTCAATCCCTTAGTCGACTCTTACGACTCCCGCGGGAAGAGTTGGGGTGGTGACAAATGTATTCTTACTGCCGTCACCACACGGCATTTTAATATTACTTTTACTAATTTATTTTTTAAGATTTAGTTTGTAGGTAATATTATTCCTAAGTATAGTTATTGTTTTTTAAATTTTAAGTTTTTTATTAATGTAAATGTATATTAATAAAGTATTTCTATATATCTGGTTATATAGAATGAATATCTATCTGTTTCAGCTTTCAAATTTTGAATGTAGTTTTATGTCAAAAACTATTATTTCTCTACACCTGGTACTATTCTCATACCTCCTCGTATGAAGCCTGTTTTATTTAAGGTTTTTTTTTACATTCCAAATTTTTTACATTTGGCATTTATAGTAAACAATTTCACTTTTTTTTAAGTAGAGTTGGTGTTTTTTTTAGAAGTGGTTCATGTTTGTCAGGACCAAACTTCGGAAAGCCATTTGTACTTAAAACGTCGTAGCCATCTGTACTATTTGCTATAGGTACCTACCTACATTCCTAATCCGAATACGATACTGCATGGGCCCTTAAATCTATCACAACCATTATGGTTAAAGTGCATTCAGACCAAACGAGAATTCGCTATTCTAACCCTCTACTCTACGAAATTCGATCGTTACACAAAACGTGATTCGTTGATTTCGTAGAGTGGGGGATAGAATAGGTACCGAATGCTCGTTTGGTCTGAATGCACCCTCATACGCTGTATGAATCGACAATAAGTATTTTCGAGGTACTAAATCTACCACTAAGCAGCAAAAGTACCTACCTTGCTATCATCCCCAGTGTCAACCTACATAATATATGTATGTATATTATACCTGAAATTTAGGCGATGAAGTAATATTATATTACCTATAACTCCACACATATATATACATAAAAGTTATTCACTGCCTACAAAGTGCATATTACCCGTTGTAAACAGCTGTGAACCTGATTATAATTAGCATACAGCATTTCCATGTACAATAATAAAGAAGTGACTTAAATATTTCCCCGGTCTCATAATTTTACCAAATCTAGTAGTTTTAGAAAAAAAGATGCAGATGAGGTTATTAACTTGTTTATTAACTCATTTGCTTTGAAATTTTGGTTGAGCTTTATTCCTTATGTAAAATAAAAGCGACAGCTGGTAACCACAGTTACCAAAAACAATTGAGTGGCTAGTTATGACAAGTCTAATAAGGATAGACACTGGGAGTTTTTAAAGATAAAATTAATTCGTTTTAGATTTCGTTTTTACGTTATAATTTACTGTACAGAATACATATGTATTCTGTACAGTAACTATTTATTACCATTAAAAAATAGTGCGGTAAGTATATACTTCCAACTACCTACAGTACCTACCCAAATACAATCATACTCGTATAGACCATTCAAACAACCATTGGTTTGCCAATAGAGTGACATTTTAAAAACTTGAGCTACGTTACCTTAGTTCGAATTTGTTTCATAAGCTTTAATTGCATACATTTTGTCGGCATATTTTTACAAAGTAGCAATTTCTAGTTGACGTGCTATTAGCATAATTATTGCAGGCATGTACAGTCAGCGGCTAGTATTTATTGGATTATTTCGTGAAATAATTATGTGGTAAGTTTTTAGCTTTTACATGACACGCAGACTAATGTGCTCGTCTGTACATGCGATGATATCATTATAACTAGTTATGTTTATTATCATCGTGTTCAACGCCGACTACAAGTGTTTATCTCGTTTTAAGTTTCTTACACAGTATTGTTTCCCAATTTTATATTGATTTTTTAGTGTGTCACAATGATTTTTATTAAGACATAACAATCATGACTATTAAACAGGGTGGAAGTCGTTTTAGGTTTTTCTGATTATATGAACAACTAACAATTGAACATCCCAATATCCTCAAGTTAGGTAGGTAGAAAATAGACAAGTATTTTTATTTCATTTTGACCATTTATTTTAGGTTGTTTTTATTATTAATGTGTTTTTTGGATATGAAAATGGATTACCTAGTCATTCAATAAATGACTTCTTTGAAAGTCATCATACAAAAAAGGCATTATACCGTTGTTGACATTTAATTTTCATGGATTAGTAAATTCTTTTTATTAAATGAACCGTTTTAAATAAATGTCTTAAATAGCCATTATATTATTTATAAACAACGTTCAAAAGTCTATTTTTTTTAAAGTAGCTAGCAGAGTATTTCATTGTTAGGTGTTTATATTTACAGTAGAGTTCAAAAAATGTGTTACTGTTCAAGTGTTTCACCCTGTAGTTCTAAACATAGATTTGTATTACTGTAAAACCTTTAAATAATATTACTTTCTTGAAAAATGTGCATGTGTATTTAGGAGTAAGTAGATAGATAATATATATCATGTTAGGTACGTAAAATGCGCATAATACTAGTATGTAGAAGATTGTACCACTAGCTCAGTATACAATTAAACCACGACGATTTTGCGTATCTTGGTGCAAGAAAACTATACTTGAAGAGCATAACTAACATTAGTATAAATATTTCCTTTGTGGAGTTATATTTAATCCACATACGTATGAGTGAGGTAAAAAATAATACTTGCCTATTACGTAATAGAGTATTTTTATAATTGAAAACATTAAGCATGTTCATTAAAGTATGTAATTCGTAGTAATATACAAGTCCTCGATTAGTATTCATTGGTTCAATTAACATAATTTTTATATTTCTTGTCAAGCCTTCTATTTTGCTCTTTGATTGTGAATTCACCAAACATGCACTTTTAAAGGCGTAATAACCATTATAGTTATAAGCATGAATGTAGGTTATAATAATGTGCTCGTATTACAACTCTTTTTTCATCGAAATTGTTACAGGTTGCCTCCGGGCTTACGAGACGAGAGAGAATAACAATAAGAAATTGTTTTAGGGTCTAGACACCAATTAGTAGTAATATCATTACTTTCAGCAATTACTTTAATTATTGTAAATACTACATAATGTCTGTACAGATGCATTACCCTATGTTATCGTATTTTTTACGGAAATGTCCTAACTCGTATTAGTTTTGCGCATTAAACAGAATAAGCTTTATTTAAGTAAATATACAAAGAAAAATAGAATAAAATAAACTAACACTAAGGAATTAAAACTATATCTACAAATACTACACGTTAACAAATATTTACAAATAAAAAATAGGCTCGAGCTCCGTGCCCGATGGTAGGGTGCCCAGAAGGCTGGCGGAATTACGTCGCTGAATAGCAATTGCTATTCGCTGGGCGAGGTAATAGCCAGCTCTCTGGCCACCGGTGGCGTCTACGCGCTGCTTCTTAAGCCCTTTAAAAATCTCGTGGGCTCCAGGTCCCCAGGGGCCAAGTGTTTCTACCCCAAACGGCACAAATATGCAGCTGGAATCCATAGCTGCATATTTGCGCCGCTTGAGGAGTTCAGCTGCTTCCGCAGCCGCTCCGGCCTTTTTCGAAGTCGTAATATTTAATTATTACTGTAACAATAAACTTCTCCAGGTAAAGTTGATTGAGAAAATACGATAGCAAAGTAGATAAATAGTGGAGTAAATATACTGACACTGGAATTGAGGAATGAGGGCAAAAATTGACGATGTACTATATTTACTGGCAGTTCAAGTAGTTCACGTGTTCAGTAAATAAATTTCAATAAAATACTAGGAAACTGCTTTATCACGTATATGTAGGTACTGGGTATCCAGACATTTATATATTTTATTATCTTTGTGATACCGTGACTTACTATAGATTATTCCTATGGCCACAAATACAGTATAAACCAAAAAGTCCTGTCGAACATTTAAAAGTACCTACATCTAATTGTTCATACCTAATTTCATAGGTAACAAAAAAACTCATAATTTTAAATACGGCATTATTTTCGTGCTTGCACATTTTACAAAAATAATATTAAATAAATATAAGTAACTACCCAACCCGTGCTTGTCACATTTTTAATCAAAATCAACATGTTATACGATGTTATGGGTCCCGGGCGTTCATACTCTGCCATTTTAAAAATAAGAAAATAGCTATTGTGTAAGTGATAAAAAAGTTGCCTGTTAATAATAAAGAATATATTTTTTTAATAAATAAATAAATATCTTGGGACATCTTACACAAATCGACCTAGTCCCACGGTAAGTTCATTTAAGGCTTGTGCCAAGCGACGATATAATTATATAATAGATAGATACATATAAATACTTAAATACATAGACAGCCATGACCAAGGAACAAATATTTGTGATAAATAAATACACAAATAGAGTTTCAGTTGTATATTGGGTAAATCCATGTAACTGTAATTAAAGTGACCATTTAGGCGTCTGTTTATTTACTTATAATCCAAGTGTAAGTTTTACACTGTAAGTATGTATCTGCTGGATAAGTATTATTTCGATATCTAATCATAACAACAGTAAAATATACACTATTAATAAATAAACATGCGAGAAATTGGTCACTTTCATTACACTCTTGCGTAGAATTGCCTTATTAAGAAATACAGATTTCACAGATTTCTACTAATCTAAATAGTATTCATTGGGGGATAACAAATTTTAAATTTCCTGATTATGTTTTTCGTTGAATGAAACTGAATCTACAAAACTGATTGAAGACTCTCATCATCATCATCGTCAGCCTATGATAGTCCACTGCTGGACATAGGCCTCTCCTATTAACTATGCGTATAGCATTAGGAGGCAAATGCCCATAATCGCCACGCTGGGCAAGCGGATTGGCGATCGCAGAAATGTGTCCACTATGATGACGCTGCTGCCCATCATCAATCTTTTATAAAATAATGGTCAGTGACACTTCAATCCCTTAGTCGACTCTTACGACACCCACAGGAGTTGGGGTTCCCTCTAATCTAACATTATTAGATAACTTGTAAGTTTTCTATTTTAATTATATATGTAATGAGTAAGGTGGGTGTTATTCCAATCTTTCAGTATTCGTGAAGTGATCGCTTAGAATAAACACGAGCAGCTCGACCACCTTATATTTTTTTACATCACTTATAAGGGTCATTATTAAATTGACTTTATCATCTTTTTAGTAGCCTTCCCTAATGTTAAGAAATTCATAAACGAATTTTAAGATAAAATAATTAATTGGACAGCGAGGTTCCCCGATCTACAAATTCTACTACCCTATGTACATAATAAAATCGTGAGATATATTTATCACATACATCAGTCAGCCAATATCCGTCCACTGCTGGACAACGGCTTCTCCTTAAGGTGGGTTTACTTTACACCAAACGAGCGAATCCTTATTCTATCCCCACTCTACGAAATTCGTTCGTTACACAAAACGTAATTCGTTGAAATTCGTTGATTTCGTAGAGTGGGGGATAGAATGAGCAATCGTTCGTTTGGTGTAAACCCGCCTTTAGCCTAGCTTAGCTGGGCAAGTGCGTTGGCGATCGCAGTAGTGTGTCCGCTAAAGTGGTGATGCACGCTATCTATCCCTATGACAAATATACAGGGTGGAAAGGGACGACGTTCCTTCCCGCTACCGACCCAGTCTACCAACCATTACGATGAATTTTCAGTATGGGACCAACATCGAAATATTAAAAAAAATTAACCCCTCATACAAAGTGAGTGATTAGTTACAGTTCAATAGTATGGAAAAGTAAATTTTCCATGTACGCTTTCGATGTTGGTCCCATACTGAAAGTTCATCGTAAGTTCATAAGTACCTACAATCAATGATATGAAACACATACTTATTATTATGTGTGTGATACCTACACAAATAGATGTTCTTAACGGGACCCGAACGTTCATCTTCGTTGTTTTTCATATTATTCATATTAAATAAGCAGATTACTTATTCAATTTCCATCACATCTTAATATTACCACAATAACTTTTTTTCGAGTAGTACAAATATTTAGGACAACCACGGAAATAAAATATTGATAATTGTATGGCTATATTTTGAAATGTTTTACTGAACAAAGAAACAGAGTAATTATGTAGGAATTAGGAATAAGCTTTGATGGTTACAAAATTATCTGGGGACATTTGGTCAGTACACAGGTAATTATATTATATTTAATGACTAATTATATTTAATGACAAATACGGATTACATAACAACTGTTACCATTATCGAAACTTTTGTTAGAAATTCTGATTGCTTATTTTAAATTATTGACAAAGATATTGTGAATTAACTTACGATAGAACCAACTAAGATGAACTGGACAAAGTAGTAAACAGGGTTAATCTACATTGAATGCTTCAATATAATTTTATAGGTAACTAATAACTACTCCATCTGCTTCGGATATAAGCGATTAATATAATTATGTCGGCAAGCCGGCTTATAATTGTTTTTAATATTTTTAATATAATTATACCTACTTCAATAATGATTATCGCACTAGACAACTTTATTTATAAAGTGGATGACCTACGATGGCTCGTCTTCAATAAATGGCGTGGCTATTTAATGTTATTCACATTATTAGTTCTTCAATAAGTTCATAGGGGGCAATTCATTGAGGAGTGCGGGCCAGAGTACTTATTGTTTTCTCCTTTGTTTAATAGATAACGTTTTTTTTTAATTTAATGATTTTCATAATATAAATAAAAACCTAGCTTAGAAATTTACTTTTGCAATTACGCATCATAATTAAGTAGCTTTTTAATTTACCTAGAATAAGTGCATAGATTAATATATTATTACTCAGAAACCAGCACAATTACAATTTACGACGTTATATTACGTGAGAACTGAGAAGTTACTATAATAACAAAACATTAAGTAACGATGAGGCTGTTGTTTTTAGGTGGGAAAATCGAAATAGGTACCTACCTACAGCTTATAACTTTAATACTTATGTTAAATTAATTATTATGCTATATCGAGACAAATCAATAAACTGTAGTGTGTCAAATAGGTAATACAGGTATTTAATAAATGGAGGGTAACATTTTATAATAGAGGCGTGCATTCGCAACGTTTTTTTTCATCTGAGATTTTTTTTTGACATAATATTGATAAAAATGAGATATTGTTTAGAACTTCATCGTTTGAATTCGGTCTGTACGAGTGAAAAGAAAATCACATTATTCAAAAGTATGCTCAAATAATGGACATTTGTTAAATAAAGCGGCTCTTTACATGAACATTTTTATTTCAAAAGTAAGTTGCGAATTTAAAATTCCGACCGCGACGCGCAGATGCGCTCGCGCCAGCGTAGCTGTCATTTTGACACTTCAATACTACTAACTGCTCGCGCGCGAGCCTATGTGGTGATATTCTTTTTTTGTCAACATTGTGGTGTTGCTATGTACAGGTAGACCATACATTTTTATCATGATAAAATTAACTAGGTATGTGTATGACGAATATTGAAGCAACATCTGCATGCGTGCGTCTAAACTAAATCTGGTCCAGCTCGCCAGGGGAGAACCTTCTACGATGAATTGATTACGTACCTGTACATTATGATGGAAAATCAGTGACATGTACCTAATATACTACCTACATAACAAATTATGTGATAAACGTTATTAGCTCGTACTAACACTAATGGTGAATTATATAATGTTCCTAAGCTACTTCAAAACGTCGTCATTACTCCTTCATTAACTATTTTAACTGCACCGCACGGCAGGCTTGCGAGTTGCGACAAAACCTTTAAGTACTTCATTGTACATTATTTATTGGCTTGCGGTTTCCAAGTGATGCGGCCGATAACTTAACCTCACCTACTGATGTCAATCGAGAACTCTGGGGAAGACCGTTTTGTTTAAACGTGCGGGTTCCGTGGTTCAACAACTATTCGTTAATTTAACAAATCTATGTACCAAAATTAAAAAAAAAGTTGTTGCAATAATAGCTTGTTTTTTTTAATTTCTTAATACATAAGCTCTTTAAGCCGCCATTAAAATATATATATAAATTTTTCACGTAATGTATCTTTTATTTTCATGTTGCTACTACCACCATGGTCTGAATAAATATTAAGAATGGGAACAAAACATTCAATATACATTGTTTATATACGCATTATATAAACATAATGCGTAAATTGATAAATGTGGACGTTATACTTGTTAACTTTTTAAGCGTATTCTTTAATTTTACTGAGGAGCCCTAATAAGTAGTCCTGCAGATCGTTTATCTTGCGGACGTGCTTCTCATACACGCGTATTAAGTGTGATAAAATAAAACAAAAGCTTTTTGCCGTGCAATCGAACCTTTAAAAACATATTTAAACTGATAATAAGATAACTCATCAATTAAGTTAATGCGAATGAAGTAAACAAAAAGCGTTAACGGAAAAAATATTAATATGCGTTCTAGAAATTCAACTTGCTTTTGGTCAATTAAGTCAAATTAATGTGAACGAAGTACAGATAAAATGTCATCAGAAAAAGTAATAATAAACATTCTGGCAATATCACGCATTTATTAGAAGTAAATTCGTCAGGCCTTTGTATTAAAAGAGGACAATTTTACGCGAAAAAACCGACACATAGCAACATTCAGATAGCTAATACATTGTTATGAAATAACAACTAAATAAAACTTACAAGAATTTTTAAACGGAACCTAATACGAGTAGAGTTCATCGAACCAATCATGTTTGAATTTTCACTGACAATGACCAGTGAATTCGAATGTAAGTATTCGAAATTAACTTAATGTTCGCACTGAATTAATGAAATTATGCTCTTATGAAATTGGATAGCTACTTAAGGGTGAAATGAAGTTACATTTCAGATATTTTACTTATAAATATACTTTACAAAATGCTTGTTAACGAAATAAAGTAGACATTGCTCTATAATTCATTTTTTATGAGGCCATACCTTTGTATGGATGTTATTACAAAGAAGGGCTCTTTGCCTATGTTCTCGGATGCTGTGGTTGATATTTATATCAATTTCTCCGTAATTATGGACTTTTATTTAAACTTTTTTTTTGTAGTGTTTCTTCATATTTTACCATTGTGGGTCATTTAGGTTTTAACTAAATTACAATACTGATACTGTGAATCTCGTGTCTACAATTTTTAATAACCATTTCAAGTATAATATTGTTGAAATCGTCTCGGAAGATCGCACTTTTTTGGACGTGATCTTTTGCATTAAGAATTATCTGAAGTTATTTTGATTTTGCCGACTTTTAAGCGAATGCTTTTGGATATTGGATTGTTAAACATAAAACAGAAGATTCAATTGACAGTCCCATGGCTGTTAGAACTACATGGGACTACTGTGTAATTCAGTGGAGACTGATTTTACGATGGCTACTTCATTTCGTGAACAAGCTTTACACAGTATTTTCTGTGTCCTTAATTAAAACTACATGTTGACTAGTCTGTACTATTAGGTAATTATCGATATCGGTGATAAAATTAAAAATAGAGAAGAATTGATTTGTTGCAATTTTTTATACGACAAGCAGTATAATTAATCAAGATATCAGTATAGCAAAAACTTTATGATTTATTGTATTTCAGTCAATTCGTTTTCCGTTTTACGTGATTGCACTTCAATCATGAGTATCGCTCCAGCACTCTGGATAATTGACAAACAGTTTAACTGCCATAAAACCATATTAACATGCTAATTTGTTACGTATGCGTATAATAATAACGCTACTTAGATATGCGAACTGTAGCCGCACCATGAGTTGGCTAGTAAAGTTACGTTAGCGTTTACTCGATAAGTAGGTACGTAAAGTAGTCTATCACGCTCGCTCTAATAGACTACTTGACCAATTTTTAAAGTTTGTCTTATATTATTAATCAATATCGAATTTTTCACCGATTTTAAATAATTATTTTAAATACCCATCTACTCATATGTTTATCATGTAATATGTTAAAACATGATTTGAAATATTTCAACCGAAATGATCGAAACAACTTATTAATAAAATACATCCACAAATTAATCCAGAAATACCGAATACCTACTGCAGTTTTTTGATTTTGACATTTATGCCAATGGAAATTCGCAACGTTTTTAGTGGCTTCCTTATTGAAATTCGTCTTTTTTGTGCCCTCTGAAGAGGCCCTCGCCGTTCCTGCGTGGCAGGCAAAAAACCCCGCTGCCACAGCACGCCGCGGCGGCGCACCGCGGCCCGACAGCGCAGCTCTGACAGCAGCCGTTATAGACATTTGTAGTATTTGTTTTTATTGTGTTTTGTGCTAATTGTGTTTTTATTGTAGTGTTTATTTTTAAGGTACGTGTTTAATTTTTAAGTTTTTATGCAGGCCGCGACCCAATCTGGCGACAGCAATTCAACCAATAGCCATCCATGCGATTTGTGTTCAAGATCATTTTCATCTAGTAGAGGCTTAAACATCCATAAAACTAAATCTCATCGAAATCGCCCCAATCAAAATGTTTCTCCACTTAATTTAGATAACTCCACTACGCCACCAACTTCTCATACCCATCCGTTTCATATCCGCCTCAGTCATCTCAAAAATAATATACCAATTGTAAAACGAATCCCTCGCGGAGCTAGGATCACGGTTGCTACTCATCTTGCCCATCTTGCAGAAAAATGCTATGAATCTAACTCGCCCGAAGACTGGCATAACCTCCTTCTTTTCCCATACATGATACTACACGCCGAAGATGATAATAAAAATATATCTTTGACACAAAAAATTAAAAATAATTGCACACTAAGCTCTATCATTCCCATTCCGTCAACCACGTCCGGTCATCATACAACAAATTATAATCAAATCAAAACCATTCAAAATAAAATAAGCGAGGGTGATCTCAAAGGCGCCGCTCGATTACTTTTCTCCAGTGATGTGCTGTCGCCAGATAACCCTGAAACCCTTTCGGCCTTACAGACCAAACATCCTCCCGCTCCTGCGAGTCCCTACTTTTTAGACCCTCCAACAGCAACCCAGGCATGCCTACAGATCAAAGAAAACGATGTTTTCAATGCCATACTGTCTTTTAAAACCGGTTCCGCTGCAGGCCTGGATGGCCTCGCCCCTCAACACTTAAAAGACTTGACTGCCCCGTCCGTTGGAGTCTCAGGTGAGCAATTAATAACCTGTCTCACCAAACTAATAAACTTTATGTACGCCGGCAATATCCACCCGGATATTGTACCTATCCTGTACGGTGCAAATCTTATTGCGCTTACCAAAAAGGACGGAGGGGTGAGGCCTATTGCTGTTGGTGCAACACTTCGCCGCCTAGCCTCCAAAATTGCAGTACGGTATATACTACCAAAATTACAAAAAATGTTCGAACCCATTCAATTGGGCTTTGGCGTTCAAGGCGGTTGCGAGGCCGCCGTGCATGCCCTCCGAACCTACCTCAGCGATGGCCAGTGCGAAGTGTTGCTCAAAATTGACGTGAGAAATGCTTTTAATTCTTTGAACCGAGATACCTTGTTGGCAGAAATCAAATCTAACATCCCTGAAATATACAACTACCTGTTACACTGCTATGCAGATCCTACCAAGTTGATGTACCGGTCAAACGAGCTGTCATCTGAAGTAGGCTGCCAACAAGGAGATCCCCTGGGGCCAGCAATCTTCAGTTTGGCAATAAATCCGATCATTCGAAATTTAGCATCTAAATTCAACGTTTGGTATTTGGATGATGGGACCTTAGGAGGCGACGTAGATTCTGTACTTTCTGATCTATCCCAAATTATTGACAAATTTAAATCTATTGGCCTGGAACTCAATTTCGACAAATGCGAACTGTTCATTCCAAATTCTTGCAACAATATTATTAATTCGGCTCAAAAATTCCGTCAACTTGCACCTAATATTAAAATTATAGATAAAACTAACCTTTGCCTCCTAGGATCCCCCATCTACGAGGAAAGTTTTCAAAATTACATTCAAAATTCTGTTTCGAAATTTCACAACCATTCCCACCGTTTACTCGAAATTAGTCCGCATTATGCTCTTAGTATTATTAGATTTTGCCTGTTTGTTCCTAAATTAACGTATGTCCTTCGCTGTTGCCCACTATGGAAAAATCAAACTCTCTTGTCACCAATAGATGACCTAATCAAAAACAATTTGGAATCTATACTCAATATTAAACTTAGTGAGCAGTCCTGGACCCAAGGATCCCTTCCCATTCGGTACGGTGGATTAGGGATCCGCAAAATTTCTAGTGTCGCTTTACCGGCTTTTTTGTCATCGGTTCATAGCTCGTTAAGTCTCATAGGAAAAATCCTGCACACAAACTATGAGACCTCGGGCTTGGCCGATGCAAAAAATGCCTGGTCTATTGCTTGCCCCAACCAAAATTTCCCCGAACATCCAAAATCTCAAAGGAGTTGGGACGACATTTCGTGTAAATTAGTTCTAGATTCCCTACTTTCACAGTCGTGCACTAATGAACGAGCCAGAATATTAGCCGGCAGCACAAAAGAAGCCGGGTTCTGGCTCCATGCACATCCCTCCCCAAATACTGGAACCTTTTTAGACCCCAATACCCTCCGTTTTTCAGTTTGTCTCCGTCTCGGGGTCCCGGTCTGCGCCCCGCATCGTTGCCCCTGCGGCCACGAGGTGGACCGCCTGGGCCGCCACGGACTTTCCTGCCAAAGGAGTGCGGGCCGCTTCTCAAGACATGCTGCCCTTAACGACATCATCCGTAGGGCTCTTGCGTCGGTCAATGTTCCGGCTCTATTAGAGCCTACCGGCATATCAAGGACCGACGGCAAGAGACCTGATGGGATGTCTCTGATTCCATGGAGTATGGGACGGGTGCTAGTGTGGGATGCAACATGTGTAGACACACTAGCCCCGTCACATCTCCCTCGGACATCCATAAGGGCAGCAGCAGCAGCAGAGGCGGCTGAAAGTGCTAAGGTAGGAAAATACAGTGGTCTCGGCGCTGACTATAATTTTATCCCTTTCGGCGTCGAGACCCTGGGTCCGTGGGGCTCTGGTGCTTTGAGTCTCTTTAAACAACTTTCAAAGAGACTCAAAGATACCACAGGTGACCCAAGAGCTGGCAGCTACCTCGCTCAACAAATTAGCCTCGCGATCCAGCGGGGTAATGCTGCCAGCATCTTTGGTACCATGCCGCGGGGGCCGTTTTTAGATTTAGATTTAGTTTAGTATATATTTATTTATAGTGTAGTTTGATAATATTATAGTTTTAATTTTGTATATTTTTGTCGCTTATTAATAAAAGTATACATCAATATCTGATTAACGGAAAAAAAATATAAATATATTTTTTCACGACCTAGAAAACTGCAAAATTATAACTTAATATTTAAACTTTCGTTACCGGGCGAAAACGATACTAGCCATGTTAATGCTTAGATTATCTGTGGTGTGACGTCACTCAAACCGAAAACAAACATATGACATGTCACTTATGTTATGTCAATGTCATGTCATAACATGTCCATGGCGAATTTCACTCGTATAAGATTCGACATGAAGTTAGTTTAAGATCCTACTATGACGTCACATCATGGCCGACACCGTTTTCAGAGTACGAAATTAAAAAAAATAAAACAAATTTTTCAATAAAAAATATGTACCCATCAAACACTTTTAATACATCGTAATCGAAAAATATTGATCTTTTCAATAAATACTACAGAAAATAATAATTTTTAGCACTAAATTTGATATGAGTCAAGTAGCCTATTCATCAATGTGACCGTGATAGACCACTGTACATATATTGAATATTGGCTGAATGCAATAGCTGTCTTGTCTATCCAATGACAGCGATTTGAATTGTTTAATATTATAGTTCCACAACTGCTCGTGTGGAGTCAGTTGTTCGATGTATGTACGCACTTGGGAGCACACGTTTACTTACCGTTGTTTTTGCCACGATATGCATTTGAAATTATTACTAACGTGAGACTCAAACATATTGATATATTATCGAACCGGGTTACTCAGGTATTTAAGCAGGGCCACAGTACGCGTCGGGTTTTAGCCGAGGGTGCTCCGGACGAGGACTCTTAATGGGTCGAAACATGTCGAGCAATACGTGAGTAACCCGGTTCGATAATATTTTGATATACATTTGTTTCTAAATTCTGTTATTCTTATTCCGTATTGTTGTAGCTCTAAGCGGTTATGGGCCCAGGCCGCTTCCACGTATTGAATAAACGTTAACGTAACCGCGTGCGATGTTGGCCATAACGTGCCAACTCATGGTACGGCTACTGAACGCTGTAGGAACTTGTATTACTTAAATAATACAAATTAATACCTAGCACAGACTAATAATATTAAACAATCATTGCGATAGCTATGCAATTATTAGATAATAAATTGAATGGGAGGTACCATAAAACAGAATAGTAATAACTTTTAACTCGCTTGAAAACTTAGTACTTTATTAAGCTTATAGTTTATCAGTAACGAGTTCCCATGAAGCGCGCTTTGAACGTATTATTGATATATTATTAGTCATGTATGAGTGAACATTATATGATCTATTCTATTATATTTCTATAATTACGTAGGTACTTAGAAAATTAAAGTGTTTCCTTTTCATAGTCACAATTCATGCAATCTTTAAATTAGGTACCTATGCACAGCACTAATAAATACCTGTATACAGGTTGTCCCCAAATAGCTCAAGATTTCAATTCAGTTTATAAATATATTTCTCTTATTATTATTATTCTTATTTGTTCATTTACACTTAAACACCGAAAATTAAAAAGACACTTATTCCCATAATTTTATTATCTAAATAGTAAATAACCCCCATATTCATAAACGTTTGCTAACTTAACAAGCCGCTAATAATTGTTTGTCCCTTTCGGTCTTAACAATGTGTCCATAAGAGCAAAAGGGACAAACAATTATTAGCGGCTTGTTAAGTTAGCAAAAGTTTATGAATAAGGGGGTTAGATTTTTCAACAGTGCACTGTGTGGGTTTTTCTCACATTTATTTTTAAGTAATATTCAATAATAAGATTTGAAAACAACTCTTGTCATATGCTGCGGGTTCATATGTTTCCAATAGATATAAAAATATAAATCTATGATAGTACCTTGTTTTATGAAATAATTAGAGATATACAAAAATCGCCTTAGAAGTGTCTAATATTACTGGCAAAAATTGGTTTATTGTGATATTGACATCAAAAAATTATACACAAATTTATTGTATGAAAAATAGACTTTTCACTAAATACTCTAGGTACACAAAACATTTCATAGGTACCCACTGGCCTAAAATTAGTTAGCAATATGCAACACACCTAGTAGGTTACAGCTTATTCTTCTATTTAAGACCAAATTTGTGATCACTCACCTTCGATTCGCTGACGATATAGTAGTCTTGGCTGAGACCTTGGAGGACTTGAGTACTATGCTCGTTGACCTCAGTAAAGCCTCCGAGCGAGTTGGTCTTAGGATGAACATGGATAAGACGAAAATCATGTCAAATTCCCATGTAGCACCAACTCCCGTAATAATCGGAGACTTTACACTCGAAGTTGTAGACGAATATATATACCTAGGACAAACTATCCAGTTAGGTAGGTCCAACTTCGAGAAAGAGGTCAATCGTCGAATCCGACTCGGTTGGGCAGCGTTCGGGAAGCTACGACACATATTTTCGTCCAATATTCCGCAGTGTTTGAAGACGAAAGTCTTTAATCAGTGTGTGTTGCCAGTGATGACATACGGTACTGAAACGTGGCCGCTTACAATGGGTCTCATAAGAAGGCTCAAAGTCACCCAAAGGGCAATGGAGAGGGCTATGCTAGGAGTCTCTCTGCGTGATCGGATTAAAAATGAGACCATCCGCAGCAGAACCAAAGTAACCGAAATAGCTCTCCGAATCGCTAAACTCAAGTGGCAGTGGGCGGGGCACATTGCGCGTAGAACCGATGGCCGTTGGGGCGGGAAGGTTCTTGAGTGGCGGCCACGTACCGGAAGACGTAGCGTGGGTAGGCCCCCCACAAGGTGGACCGATGACCTGGTGAAGGTCGCAGGAGTCCACTGGATGCGGGTGGCGCAGGACCGGTCATTGTGGCAATCTTTGGGGGAGGCCTATGTTCAGCAGTGGACGTCTTTCGGCTGATGTGATGATGATGATGATGATGATGATGATTGTGATAGGTACTGACTAAGGTCCGACCGAGACCCATATTTTAGAAAGGATAAAAAAACGTATAAATTACATAAAAAAATCCCTAGCAAATACCTATAGTAAGTCCAACGTCAAACTAAATATAACATTTTTTTTGGATATTTTCTTTTTAGTTTTTTTTTTATGTAGTTACCCCAAAAACCGTTATTCGAATTTTAGGTATTTTTATCGATAATATGATAGGGGTCGCTTACTCTGAATTATTACTTCCGTTCATTTTAAAGTGAAATTGATCAGTTCATGTCAATATGACACCAATAAAATCGCAGTAAGTTCGCGAGATGGTGCCAAGCCGACACGTAAAATTAGCAAATAGATACCTTAGGGCGGCCGCATCAGTCAGTCGCAAGACAGCGTTGAAGATGGCGATGTATTTTGGTGGGAGTAGGTGCACATGTAAGTTCGTAATTTCGTATATTTGCGGTAACAAACATTCTATTTATTGAGTGATACTTACTCTTAAAGAGTTAAACGTTTTTATTTAGCACAAATTAGAATAAAATTAAGTGATTTTGTGTAAACAATATGCCCGTAAATAATAAGTGCACAAAATTGTAGGTTCGGACGGAGCTCGTCATAAATATTTGCACGGATATGCATAATCGGTCTTTGCGCATAAAATGAAACCAAGAAAGATAGTCATATGTTTTGAAGAATTGGTTACATATTTCGTCTAATTCGTTAGGTATATATTTCATCGTATTTTAATTAGCGTATCCAAGGAACTGGGTTAATAATATCTTGTATTTTCATCTTTGTTAGGGACTCCATCGATGTCCATACCTAATATCTCTCGAATTGCTTTGGCCTTGCTATTATGAATGTTGCTCTTTTGAACTCTTCTTAAGTTTTGCTTATTCGTGGATGAATGAAGAAAACACATTGTAGAAGGACGTCCAATCTTGATAGTTTCCGGTATACTTTGCTATGTCTATCTTCGGAAGCTTCACTTCATCACTAAAGCTAATAGGTGCGAGATTACTGCTAATTCTGCTTGTGCACGACGTAGTACTTTCTAGCATATGCTTTTTAAGTATTTAACCACAAATATTTTCTTGTTTGGCTATTAAAACCCGTTAATTCCGTTCACATCTTTAAATCTATTGTTGAATTACTGTGGAAAACTCAATGTGTAGTAAATATCGTTTTTTTTCTTGTGTGAATATGTATAATTTAATGTAATTTACAGATTCTTCGTTTTTCCCAGTCAGTAAAAGTATATATTGCAAATAGTACTGGTTATTACACGTGGACTCCAAAAAATCGTCGCTTTAATCCATTCATCATATTATTATTAGCATTGATAATACATTTTTATCTTCTCGAAATCATGAAGTGAAAATTTTGATTTTTATTTTCTAATTTACCGTCGAAAAGTAGCTTTCACATTTAAAACTCATTTATTTACGTTTAACATCCATCGTTGGGTCACCAATTCACATAGGTGTGCGAAAATTCAACTCGATCTGCCCAGTAGTAGTGTCGGAGTAAATCGGTTGTAACAGACGGACAGATGGACACACCAGTGATCCTATGAGTGCTCTGTTTTTTTTCTTCTTGTGGTACGGAACCCTAAAAATATAAGATCGCTTATAATAGGAAGTTTTTTCATAAATAATGTGTTTTATTAATGTTTTTATGCATGTCCATACTAATTTGCAAGATCTTGCATTTACGTATAGATCCTGAACGTCACTTTCGTGCATGCGATTTTTTTAATGATAAAAGGCAATTCGATTTTTGAAATTATTTTTTACAAGTTTACGAAGATAATCTAAAACGATCTACATACATTTTTCATAAGATTTTAGAAAATGTTTGTCTCGGTCGTAAAGGGATAGTTCCACAACTGCTCGTGTGGAGTCAGTTGTTCGATGTATGTACGCACTTGGGAGCACACGTTTACTTACCGTTGTTTTTGCCACGATATGCATTTGAAATTATTACTAACGTGAGACTCAAACATATTGATATATTATCGAACCGGGTTACTCAGGTATTTAAGCAGGGCCACAGTACGCGTCGGGTTTTAGCCGAGGGTGCTCCGGACGAGGACTCTTAATGGGTCGAAACATGTCGAGCAATACGTGAGTAACCCGGTTCGATAATATTTTGATATACATTTGTTTCTAAATTCTGTTATTCTTATTCCGTATTGTTGTAGCTCTAAGCGGTTATGGGCCCAGGCCGCTTCCACGTATTGAATAAACGTTAACGTAACCGCGTGCGATGTTGGCCATAACGTGCCAACTCATGGTACGGCTACTGAACGCTGTAGGAACTTGTATTACTTAAATAATACAAATTAATACCTAGCACAGACTAATAATATTAAACAATTATTGCGATAGCTATGCAATTATTAGATAATAAATTGAATGGGAGGTACCATAAAACAGAATAGTAATAACTTTTAACTCGCTTGAAAACTTAGTACTTTATTAAGCTTATAGTTTATCAGTAACGAGTTCCCATGAAGCGCGCTTTGAACGTATTATTGATATATTATTAGTCATGTATGAGTGAACATTATTTGATCTATTCTATTATATTTCTATAATTACGTAGGTACTTAGAAAATTAAAGTGTTTCCTTTTCATAGTCACAATTCATGCAATCTTTAAATTAGGTACCTATGCACAGCACTAATAAATACCTGTATACAGGTTGTCCCCAAATAGCTCAAGATTTCAATTCAGTTTATAAATATATTTCTCTTATTATTATTATTCTTATTTGTTCATTTACACTTAAACACCGAAAATTAAAAAGACACTTATTCCCATAATTTTATTATCTAAATAGTAAATAACCCCCATATTCATAAACGTTTGCTAACTTAACAAGCCGCTAATAATTGTTTGTCCCTTTCGGTCTTAACAATGTGTCCATAAGAGCAAAAGGGACAAACAATTATTAGCGGCTTGTTAAGTTAGCAAAAGTTTATGAATAAGGGGGTTAGATTTTTCAACAGTGCACTGTGTGGGTTTTTCTCACATTTATTTTTAAGTAATATTCAATAATAAGATTTGAAAACAACTCTTGTCATATGCTGCGGGTTCATATGTTTCCAATAGATATAAAAATATAAATCTATGATAGTACCTTGTTTTATGAAATAATTAGAGATATACAAAAATCGCCTTAGAAGTGTCTAATATTACTGGCAAAAATTGGTTTATTGTGATATTGACATCAAAAAATTATACACAAATTTATTGTATGAAAAATAGACTTTTCACTAAATACTCTAGGTACACAAAACATTTCATAGGTACCCACTGGCCTAAAATTAGTTAGCAATATGCAACACACCTAGTAGGTTACAGCTTATTCTTCTATTTAAGACCAAATTTGTGATCACTCACCTTCGATTCGCTGACGATATAGTAGTCTTGGCTGAGACCTTGGAGGACTTGAGTACTATGCTCGTTGACCTCAGTAAAGCCTCCGAGCGAGTTGGTCTTAGGATGAACATGGATAAGACGAAAATCATGTCAAATTCCCATGTAGCACCAACTCCCGTAATAATCGGAGACTTTACACTCGAAGTTGTAGACGAATATATATACCTAGGACAAACTATCCAGTTAGGTAGGTCCAACTTCGAGAAAGAGGTCAATCGTCGAATCCGACTCGGTTGGGCAGCGTTCGGGAAGCTACGACACATATTTTCGTCCAATATTCCGCAGTGTTTGAAGACGAAAGTCTTTAATCAGTGTGTGTTGCCAGTGATGACATACGGTACTGAAACGTGGCCGCTTACAATGGGTCTCATAAGAAGGCTCAAAGTCACCCAAAGGGCAATGGAGAGGGCTATGCTAGGAGTCTCTCTGCGTGATCGGATTAAAAATGAGACCATCCGCAGCAGAACCAAAGTAACCGAAATAGCTCTCCGAATCGCTAAACTCAAGTGGCAGTGGGCGGGGCACATTGCGCGTAGAACCGATGGCCGTTGGGGCGGGAAGGTTCTTGAGTGGCGGCCACGTACCGGAAGACGTAGCGTGGGTAGGCCCCCCACAAGGTGGACCGATGACCTGGTGAAGGTCGCAGGAGTCCACTGGATGCGGGTGGCGCAGGACCGGTCATTGTGGCAATCTTTGGGGGAGGCCTATGTTCAGCAGTGGACGTCTTTCGGCTGATGTGATGATGATGATGATGATGATGATGATTGTGATAGGTACTGACTAAGGTCCGACCGAGACCCATATTTTAGAAAGGATAAAAAAACGTATAAATTACATAAAAAAATCCCTAGCAAATACCTATAGTAAGTCCAACGTCAAACTAAATATAACATTTTTTTTGGATATTTTCTTTTTAGTTTTTTTTTTATGTAGTTACCCCAAAAACCGGTATTCGAATTTTAGGTATTTTTATCGATAATATGATAGGGGTCGCTTACTCTGAATTATTACTTCCGTTCATTTTAAAGTGAAATTGATCAGTTCATGTCAATATGACACCAATAAAATCGCAGTAAGTTCGCGAGATGGTGCCAAGCTCGCCAATTACAGCTCATTACGAATCTCGGCCACGGCCGAGAGTCCCGGCCATTTTTGGCCGAGAGCCGAGAGGGATATCTCGGCTCAATTTTTGGTCTCGGCCGAGATCTCGGTCGGACCTTAGTACTGACTATGGATTATTGATGTTAGAATAGCGAATGGACTATATACTAATGTTCACGGGTATATATAAATACAAAAAATATACGTTTGACTACTAATACGGTCCGTACGTCAAGTACCCAGCTACCCGAAACTGTAAATTTCGCACACCTGCTTGTCACTCTTGTAATGGACACGACCTGGAACAAAAAATGTACCTTCGCATAAACCCGAGCACATGTCATCAAATTAATATATTTAGAGTATTTTCTAGTGGAATTCGGCATTAAGGAAATAAGCAGGTTAATTGTGCACAAAGATAGTAGATAATATAATATAATAATAAAATTGTATAAATATCATCATATAAGATACTAAAATTGTGCGTGCAGATGTGATACTGTAGATTGTACGATATTTCTTTTTAAATATATTTTTTCATAGTCCTAACTTTGAATTGTGTTTGTATGTAAGCTATTATTAAATGATATGCATTAAAATGTGAAACTTGGAATTAAATTAGTCAAAATCAAGGTTATTTAGATATGAATGCCGTCTCCAAGCCGAATAAAGCCTTGAAAAAACCGTGTTCTAAAAAAAAGATAAAATTATGAAATTTATTACTGTGCACTTGCGCACAGTATGATAATCAGTAATAACAGGACTTGGCATTGGCCTATTTTAGCATAATTACAAGTGTGACAATTGTAAAATATCACTGTTATTGACGTCATAGGCCACCGTAGGCTACGGCTACCGCTTACTATCGGACGGTCCATGTGCTTGTTGACCCGTGACCCGTGACAATTATCGCAAGGTTTAGTACAATTTTCATTAAATCTTGACATGAGGTTCGGCTTATGTCGGAATTTCGCTACAATTGTCGTGTTTTTATTTAGTGACAATTGTAATTTTGCTTCGCAAAAGAATAGTTTTTTAATGCTGATTTATTTAATTTCCTGTACTACATTTCATGTTGGTGGTAATCAAACGCACGGCCCTTCCGATGGTAAGCGGTAACTGTAGCCTATATACTCCCCCGATTGGAGAATCAGTAAATTTACAATTGTAGCACTTGCCAATGTGGTGAAATTGGGGCCAGGTTTACCACGATTCACAAAAGTTTAAAAAATAAACCTGAAACCCTAATTGTATCAATGCGTAGGTACCGAAGAGTGCCGGGTACGCTTATTAAATAGGTATATATTATATGTATGTATTATTGAAGTTATCATTTTTGTTTCTGAAAGATCTCTCTCGATAAAGCACAGTACAATGTTTGATAAAAATTATAAACTAAAACAACTGTATAGAGTTCCAAGTTTATTTATCCCGCGGTGCCTTGACAGAATGGCAGTTACGTCTTGATGAAAGAGTTAAAGTGTCATAAACAGGTGAACTGTCTATTAGCTGTCATCATAATTAAGTCGCAAAATAATGTTAACGTCTGACGGTGAAGAGTATGATTGGACGAGATCGTAAAGTCCACTGAAAAAAGTATTTAAGTACCTATATAATAACTGTCTCAAACGATCTTTAAACATTTTTTGCATTGTCTTACGTAATGTACATATGTTGACTTGTAGATACGAGCAAAACACACGAAAAGTTTATTAAAGGTTCTCGTGACATAATGAAGAAATAGATACAGTATAATGATGAAAAGTAATGATGCATTTTTAGTAACGGCAAATATAAATATTTAACTAGGTACCTACATAATTATTTATATAATATTAGATGTCATACGCCAAAAAAGGACAACCGTGTTACCATACTTAAATAAAGCACATTGAAACAATTAAATCAACAAACACAAATAAACATATCGAATCAAAACACTTAGACATGCTTTGGTATGGTCCATAAAAATAGGTACTCATTGTTAGGGAAAAACCCATTAATCTTACTAAATACATGTCGATACTCATATAAGTTCCTTACATGTAATTTGCACCCCTCGTTGCACCAATATAAGTGTACCTACTTACAAACACTTATTTCCCTGACATTACAATGAAAAAGAGTTTAAAACCGGACCGATTTCCGGCGCGCACACACTTGTGATCGGCTTATGCTGTAACGAGCATGCTTTTTTATTCAGTGGGAACCTTTATTCTTCCAAAACATCTTCCAATACCCACTATGATTAGTTCTATCAAATAATGCTCATACAAAGATATGATTAAAAAACCAGTCAAGATTATAATATCAGACTTGCACTACGAGGGTTCAGTATAATCACACGTTTCTTAAGACTAGCTCGCGCAGTTTTACAGTTATTCCTTAACTTGAGTAGTCGATATCAAAAGAAAGATTGGTTAGATTTGAAAGTTAATGAATTAATCATCGTTATTTGTTCTTAAAAATTATAACTTTTTGCCAAATTTAATGTAGACGAAAAGAAAAATTGATATATTTATTACACTTTACCTAAAAACTTAGTTTTTGGACTGCTTTATGGGTTTGAAGTCCAAGTAATTAGTATTAATTAAAGCTTAATACGCAGAAAAAGAAATGCAAAATGATCAATCAGACATAAACTTATTTAAAGGTCTCTATGATATGTCGGTAATTTGCGACTGTCTAGTTGTAGTTATGATTGAGTTTGTCAGTTCTTTAGTTAGTACCCGCCTGGTTGGCTACCACCGTACATTCGGTGTAAACGCCCGTGAAATGACTTACCTTCGTGTTTGCCGTGTTTCGGGGTCAGCCGGTGTATTTACCAGCATCTAGCAGGCCAGTAAGGCGGTGGCAACTAACAGGTTACTGATTGTCTCCATGTTGTCTCCTGTTCGTTGCCGCCGCGATTTGGGCTATACTTTTCACTTACAATCAGGTGGAGTGGAGCCACTTTGTTGTGCCAACGTTATTTGTGCCATAGGCTACGGTGACTGCTTTCCATCAGGCGGGCCGTATGCTTGTTTGCCACCGACGTGGTATAAAAAAAAAAAATATGGGTCGCCACGCAATGGCAACATACAGTGTGTAACCATTATACAGGCTTTTATCAAAAGCGAGGAATGTGATGCAATTTTTTTGCCAAACCAGAGCATTATTTGATGCAAAATTCTATTTTTAAAAGTAATTAACTTTCTAAGAAAAGTTGATTGAGAAGCAATGTACTTCAAAATGAGTCATTAATTGGCGCTTAACAATGACAGATCGCAGTCACTCACAACGTTTGATAACTAATAAGCAGTACACGCGTTACATTGATCGTTCCGAAGAAACAAACTTAATTGTACGGTCGATTTAAATATTTGTCAAATGTTAATACTTGAAAACGATTGCTAATGTGTATTATTACCAATTTTCCTAAAAGCTCAAGTGATGGTAATACACTGTATGTGGCATAAACCGGTCCCAAAACGCAGACATATTGTATAATCGCGGTCGATATCATCTCCTTGCTCATAAGACGGCGCAAGAGCACGCAAGTTCATTTGCACCTTTGCTTTACAGTCAATAACGTAAGAGGCACAGTAGAGCCCCGTTCATGAAAAATATGAATATATGTATTTTTTACACCACGACGATACCAATCACGTAGGTTTTGAAGGCCTGCAATTTCATGGAATTTATTTTATATTACCTATATATTACGTTACGATTTCTACATCGTCGCATGCCATCATAATGAAATGACGTTATGATACTTGTAGCATCATAATGACTTGTGACATCATAATGAAATGACGTTATGATGACTGTAATATTTGGAATGATTGCAGGAATTGGATCAATACAAATAATTATATTTTATACATTCCCTTCTGTTAAAGTTCAGATTGGGTGTCGGTTGTAATTGAATATTAATTCAAGTAGTTATTTCTGAGGGAAAATCTAACCTATGTATTCTTTAAGCATTTTCAACACTCTAGTTAGAGAGAAAATCACAATGACAAATTGCACTTTTTCCTCTTCAAACACTTGCTACGGCGGATTCAGAACTTAATTTATAAAACAAATAGTTATTATAGCGAAGTGTATCTCTAACCTTACTATAGTAGTATTATAAGATGAATTACTCTATGTCGCCACCTTTAATTAAATTATTGCATTTACGATAAATTCAAAGCTGAGCATCAAGCGTCATAAAATATAACTAGTTGAAAAAGATGTTTATCTGTCATATTTCGATTAAGCCTACCTTATGTATTTAGAGCTCTGGTAATAATTTCACATAAGTGTTTAATTATTATAATAATCTGTAATGTGACGTAAATATAACGAGTTGCTTTTAACGTGCCAAGGGATGATATTAAAATGTAATTTGCAACATTGCTGCTATCTCCTGTGTTTAAAGTATACTTTGACACTTTCAGATGATTACGTTAAAAATACCCACATTATATAATAGGATGTATAAGAAGCGAATTATCAAGTAGGTACATCCTGGCTAGAGCATTTTTTCCTTTGTTATGGTTGTTATTCTTCGTGTTTAAGTATCTATGAGTCTCATATAATAATTATATCATTGCTTAGTACCCACAACGCAACCCTTTAAGTGAGCTTATCGTAAATTGACCCAAAATACCAAACTCAAATGATTCTTTATTAAAATTGGGATAGCAACAAACTCTTTTGAATGGCCTAAGGTACACATACATTTTAAACTTCGCGGGACTTGTTTTCTCAAATAATTATAGTACGTCTTACAACTGCCATGCATTAAAAAATACTAAAAACCGCTAATTTTATTTGTTTATTCATAGAATAACTACATCATTAGCCATTTAACAATATTATTAGTAAATACAAATAGAACTTTCCGAACGACCCATCTAATTTTACCGACAGTTGCCTGTAGCTCTTTTCTTTATGACAAATATAGGGGTTTACGATATAAATTTTATCAACCTACTAGGTAAGCCGTAAGTGTAGATAAATGAAAAAAATAGTAGCAATAATAACCAGTATAATATTTATGAAAACCTTACCGTGTACAAGATGTACAAAAATAGTGGTAAATGTACTGGTATATCTACATATTAATCATGCCAACAAAGTGGTACAATAAAATATAGAATAATTATTTTCACCTCAGCAGCTCGAAAATACTTCTTTTGATTCGCGAAATCAGTGAGCAAAGTGCGATTTTGCTCACTGAGTGAATGTTGTTTTCCATGACGTTTAGACTTCAACTTTTTCTTTTGTTTCTTTCACTTGTTAGTAAAAAGACAGAGATGAAAAATGTTACGTTATAAATTGTCATAATATGCATTTTTTTTTCATCAAAATGTTAACCTATGAGATAAGAATGGTACCTACCTCAACACTGGTATGTACCAATAATGATATGTACTAAAACTAATTTTGATTAAATAAATGATTTAATATTATTATTATTTCCTTTTCTCCCTGCTGAAGTTATTTTATTTCCTTTTCTCCATGCTGAGGTGAAAAGTTGTATGTACAATTTGAGAGCAAAGTTATTTGAATCTCGTGTCTTTCGAGTCTCTCGCTACGCTCAAGACTCAAAACTGACACTCGCATCAAATACGTACTTTGCTCTCATGTTGTACAAATAACTATTGTTCAACAAGAGAGCAAAGTAGATTTTTGTTACGAGTGTTGATTTTGAGTCCCGAGCAAGCGAAAGATTCTACAATTGTTTTATCTATCTATCAATACGGCGGTATTGAACCCTTAAGTCTAAGGAGAGACTTCGCCTCCTTATGTGTGTTCTATCGTCTGTACAATGGGTTGTGCTCTGAAGAACTGTTCGACATGATGCCAGCGTCCACTTTTCATCATCGCACCGCTTGCCACCGACTGGGCGCTCATCTTCACACCTTGCAACCTACATGGTCGCGCACCGTGCGGTTTCAGAGGAACTTCCTCCCGCGGACGGTCCGTCTGTGGAATGAGCGTTTTCCCGTTGGACTACAGTATGGGGTTCTTCAAAAGAGGAGTGTACAAGTTCTTATTGAGTCGGCAACGCGCATGTGACACCCCTGGGGTTGCAGGCGCCCATAGGCTACGGTGACTGCTTTCCATCAGGCGGGCCGTATGCTTGTTTGCCACCGACGTGGTATAAAAAAAAATACAATATTAGAATCTTGAGCGCAGTGAGGGACTCAAAGACACGAGATGTGAATATCTTTTCTCTCGTGGATACATTCAACTTTTCACCTCAGCGGCGAGAACATAATTATAACGTAAAGGAATAAAACACCAACACTCACTCTTGAGGAGTTATAACATCGGCTTCATTACTTGATTCCCTCATATTAATCACGGTTTTTGGTTTATGTTACGATTTATCTCTAAGAAAACGTACTAATCACGATCATTTGAAAATTTCAATCGCATAAAGTGCGTTCTGAAACTAAAGGTTTAAATTTATAATCGTTCACAATAAAAAAATACTAATTTTAATAATAAAATTCGCGACAAGTATTTCTCTTTTCATTGTATTTTAAGAATAATGAAATGTCATATAAATAATAAATAAATAAATAATAAATAAATATCTTGGGACATCTTACACAAATCGACCTAGTCCCACGGTAAGCTCAATTAAGGCTTGTGATGTGGGTACCAGGCGACGATATATATAATAGATAGATACATATAGATACTTAAATACATAGACAGCCATGACCAAGGAACAAACATTTGTGATAAATAAATACACAAAGAATGCCCTCGCCGGGATTCGAACCCAGAACCTCCAGCTTCGTAGGCAGGGTCACTACCAACTAGGCTACGGAGGCTGACAAAATGAGTATGATTAAATAATAATTTATTATACGTTTCATAATTATTATTATACAAGTTTAACATGAGTTCGGAGTACATTTTATATCCGACCGAGTTTTTCATTCCCGCTTTTTGGGGGCCTAGGCAGTAGTATGGATTAGTGCTCTCGCCGGTCCACAAGGACTAAATAAAAAAAAATTGAGAGCCTTCTATGAATAGCCATATTTTATATCTATCTCTTTTTTTAAGTAATGGAATGAAAGTGACGGATATAATGAAGTATGAATGTTCAAAGTTTGCATTACACCCTGCAATATGAAAAGATGATACCTACGACTAAGCAACGACACATCATCATAAAAAAAAAATGTGTTTCCCTAACTTTTGATCCGTGGGTCCCAAAAATATTAAAGAACCATGAACGGTGAGCTTATAGAATACCTACTTTAAAACAAAACTGTTTCGAACATAATCGGACCGTTTTCGAGTAACTAAGGAACCCTATACTGAGCATGGCCCGACATGCTCTTGGCCGCTTTTTCTTAATGATCCCTTCTGATTCTGTAATCAAGCATTTAGAAACTATGATATTTGGGACTGCCAAATTTTGTCAAAGTCATTAGTTTATACATAGACAATGAAAATATTTGCCTACAGATAAGTAGGTACCTAATTAAAAATTAATGTAGTATCATGTTGGTGAAGGTCACAGGAGTCCGCTGGATGCGGGTGGAACGGGACCGGTTGTGGCAATCTTTGAGGGAGGCCTATGTTCAGCAGTGGACGTCTTTCGGCTGATACGATGATGATGATGATGATGATCATGTTTATGTGTAATAAATTAATGATGGAATCATGCGTGTTATTTAAAAGCGCGTGATTGTAAAGCAATGAACGTAAATGGTTACATTATTTACCGCTAATATCGAATTGTAGCCGCACCATGAGTTGGTAAGTATCGTTTCCGTTAGTGTTTTTAATTATTTATTAATTAGGTATACTCGATACGTACATAACGAAAATAATTTTGACTCGCATACATTTCTAATCATTGGTTGTGCAGCACTGCAACATAATAAAGGGTGTCCCAAAAATAACGCAAGATTTGAAATCGATGAAAATTACTTATTTCTTGTTTGACTTTCTTATTTCTTGATTTAATCATAAAGTACAAAGAATAGGGTTTAGTATGGTAAAGCATGCTGAGAAATTACTTCGAAGGCTTTGCTGTAACATAGCACTCCTTTGTTAAAATTTGCCTAAATATGGGTAAATTTCGTTGCTGCAGTGTGACTCTCCTTCAAACCATGGGTGATCGAGAGCTTGCTGACATAGATCTTTGACTATAAATAACCCCATCAAAAATTAACAGTTATGTTAAATCGCAATATTTGGGATTCACTGAAATGGACGAAAAACGGTCAGAAAATGGGGTCAAAACCGTTTTTCGCCAAGGAGACCAGGGCTGCTGGGCGATTTCCAATTATAATACTTAATCCTATTCTGTGTACTTTGTGTGTCAGGAAAGAAAAATTTAATTGGTCGAAAAAAGTATGCTTTTTCACTACATTTAAATCTTGCGTTATTTTTGGGACACCCTATTTATATACTTCTGTTATAAATGACCATTTGACCAGGCTGATAATAAATTCACTGTGTTCATCATGCAGAGTGTATACGAAAATTGATGATGATGACAATACTCATTACTAGCCATAATTTTCAAATATTAGCAGTTCAAACATATTTAAATTTACTGTAGGTACTTTCAATTATTTTAATTTTCTATGTACAAAAAAATGTCTAGGGTTCGATTATGTGTATAATTATATACGTACACTGTATAGCTAAATGCCAATCCTATGTACTTATTAGCTCGTAGGTATTATTTTTACGATGACGATTAATTTGCCGCCTTTTCTTGATAGAAGATAGAGAATAAATACTAAATATGCCTGTGCCGTGTTAGTACCTACTTTATTTTACCCTGTATGTAGTAAAGTTTACGTTATGCTTTGTAATTCGTCCGTTATACTGCATAACGGACAATTACGATGCAAACATAATCTTAGCTTATCATTAAAACCCTTGATAACTTCACTTGAAGCCTTAAGCAGCTGTACTAAACCACTTAACCGTAATTATTGGCCACAACACCGCTAATATGAAACAATTTATCATTGCAAACTCAAAAATTACCGATCATTTTCATTTTCGATTAATGATAACGGTTAATTTTATAATCATTCGAAATCACACTGTCTAAATACCGCCTCTTTCGTGTAAAAAATAGGTAAGGGAAAATACAAGTACGAACTATTTCAAAAACAACAGTGTTCTGTAGGAAATATTGCATGTCCTGTTACATTATCCAATTTTATTTTGGTTTGTGTAGGTATCTACCATATTCCATATATTCCAAATTTACACACTTAAAAAACCGGCCAAGAGCATGTCGGGCCATGCTCAATGTAGAATGGGATTTTTTTTTCCATTTGGATTTTTTATATCCAAAATATTGACTTTAGAAAAAAATATTGTTCTGGGACCCTTATTTTCTATTATTGAACGATACCCAACACTACAGGACACAGAGAATGGTCTGTGCTACAGGATTACAACAAAATAAAAAATATCATCCCCAGTTTACGTATAGGGGAGGTACTCGAACGACTCTTTATTTTATTTTATTCTACCACTTTGACGGCGTGATTAATAATGATGTATATTTGTACCAAATGCAAATTTCTAGAGTACTACGAGTAGTAGCCAATGAGATAATATATGCTGCGAACAGATAGACAGATAGATGGACAATTTTATTGGACATGGCGAATCTATAAGGGTTCTTACTACGGAACCCTAATAAACACGAGATATGATTAAATAGTGCACGCTTTTTTTTCACATCATCTCATCATCATTAGCATCACCATCATCATATTACTTGTATCAGTCCACTGCTTGACAAAGACCTCTCCTAGGAGGTACATGACCATAATCGCCTCGCTGGACATCTGTGTACGCGGGTTGGCGATCGCAGTAGTGATTTTGTCTACTATGATGACGCTGCTGCTCATCATCAATGTTTAAGGAATAAATGGGCACACTGACATTTTTATCCTTAATCGATATTCTAACTGCCATCACCACGCGGCGTGTTTCATTTTATTTTTCATATATTTAAAGTGGCGGAGAATTCCATATGTTTTGAGTGAGGTTTCCAAAACGTGTAGCTACTAACTCAATATTTAATTACTGTTATCAAACCCCTTATACCTATACACATATTTACTTACTGTATCTGTATTAGGTATCAAGGTAAGGTCGATGCGGGTAAGACCGTCTATCAGAAAAGTCCGTCTATCAACTGATTTCCGACCCTAATTGAACAGTATAAGATGCATACAACGCACTTTCCTTCAAAATAAAATATTTGGACTTAGCCGCACTGACCTTATTTCAAAACTCGGTATTGTATATTTATTATGAGCAGGGAACCCTGTTTAAAATTAAGCTGCAATTTGGGCACATTGTCAGCTTGCGCCGAATGTTTGATTTTAGAGATATGGCGACGGTTGGTTTTTTAAGAATTCCATTTTATGTGTCTTTTGCACGCGTGCCTTCACTGCTTGCTAAATGATATTAAGTATGTATCAAGTAATAATTAGAGTTCGAAAGGTGTACGAAGTGTATTCGGAAGCTCACTTTTGATATTGAAATTATTACGAAGTTATAAATAGTAATTTTTGTTTCTATTTACAGTTCGCGCTATATTAATAAGTACAAAAACTAATCATGCAGGGTTACATGAAGATCTGAGACTCGTCACGTTGATCAAAGTTTTGCAGAAAGCGAACAACTATTACCTATTTTTTGTCAATCTGATTTAAGCTTTACCGAATTGAGTTTGGTTGCTTTCTACATTGTCAAAAAAAATTAAGTTGCTCTTTTGTCAAATCTACATATAATGACTTGGCAATGGTGGTGTTGGCGCAGAATGCTTCGGATATCCTGGACTGAACGCCGGACCAACGCGTCTATCTTGGACCAGCTCAATATCACCACAAGGTTGTCTGACATTTGCATCCAAAGAGTCCTCAAATTCTTCGGCCACACAATCAGACGTGGCGGGGATGCGATAGAAAGGCGCATTATTACGGGAAGTCTCGATGACCGAAGAAGTAGGGGGCGCGCACCCAGTAGATGGACGGATGTGGTCCAAAATGTAACCCAAACTTCACTCCAGGCAACCATACATATGGCCGAAGATCGAACGGCCTGGAGAGCAGTGACAGGAAGAGTAATATCTCATAGGAGTCACGTCCCTCAGACATGAGGCTACGACTCAGAAGAAGACTTGGCAATCCGATCGAAAGCACGCGGCTTCTTAGTATAGTTCGGGAAATATAAATTGGTAAGTTTCTACCTACATTATAGTAAAAATAAACATTCAATTAATATTTCTCAAACTATACATTGGATATTTAATATACTTTGAATACAAGGTTTGTTTGCATTGTTCGCAGCTTCTCCGAAAAGGAAGTATACTTATGTTTTGAAATGGAGGTACCAATACTTTTTCAGTTTATATTTAGGAACATTTTGTACCCTTTTTATGATAGATCTGTAAATTACGTACTTGTACTAAAAGTGAGTAATGTGACTAATGTGAATCTTCATGAAGGTAAATAAAATTTTTCATGCTTTAATTTTTAACTAAATTGGTAACGTCGAATAAAATAAACAGTTAATGAGTCTATACTCGTAAACTACCTATACAAAAAATATATGCAGGTGCCAGTAATATTCAATTTAGTCTTACAATGTGTATTTATTAAGGTTCCGTAACAAAATGGCTTAGTGGAACTCTTACCTAAATAGCATTCCTGTCTGTCCATATATGAAGGGTCCACGGAAAGAACATGTCTAGCCAATTCAAATTACAGAAGGAACAACCACCTTCCTTCAAACAGAATAAGGTGTGAATATGCTCTGATTTTCTTAAGCTTTGGACATGTTTTTTCCGTGGACCCTTCATAAATTCCATATAGGAAATTATAAATCGTAGGTAGCTATCTAACGTATATAGACTTTAGATTGTAGTTCAGTAACGGAAAACTTTGCTAAAATATATTTTAGGGTTCCGTACCTAGCTCAAAAGGAAAAAAAACGGAACACTTATAAGATCACTTGCATGCCTGCCTGTCCGTCCGATACAGTCGATTTTCTCCAAAACTACAAATAAAATGTAACAAAATGAAAGTAAATAATTTAATTAAATGCATTACATTTAGAAAGTAGTTAAGTGTAATTATATATAATAATGACGAGTATTAACCTTTTGAACAACTAAATTACGGTGTTTAATGTCAAAATAATGTATTAAAATAAAATATTTCTAATTAACTGAAATACATTTCAGGTTTTGCTACAGATGAGTGTATGAGTTGTAAATGTTGTAATTGTTAAGAAAATATTTGTTTTGTATCACTGAAATTTTGGACGAGTACCTACAGTATTACATACTCTCGTAGCCTATATTTATAATAAATGTGCATAATTATAATATGTATACATATTACGTACGAAATAATACCAACTTCAACGACGTAAGGTTATAAATAATAATCGTATTATATTTTGATGACTGATGTTTCGATTGTTAAGCAAATTACATAATTTAATTCTTATTAATTATAATGCACAGAAATACCGAATTCGTCACCCGATAACTATATAGCTTGATATTCATGCGTAGGTAAAATAAAATAAGATATCCCAATTTGTGCTTAGGTACAAGCAAAATACCTCAGTAGGTCAATCATCAAACTATACTCCTATCCATTAAACATCAATCACCTAACAAAATTAAAAAATAATTTTACTGATTGCCTCTATTTTTAATTTTGTTATAAAACCGTATTTTGTGTAGGTAGTCCTAATAATGTAAGGACATTATTAGGACTACCGTCACCGTAAAAAGTCCATTACGTCACATTTTTGTTCGAACTTACTACGAGCGTCACGTAACGGAAACTCAAATTTTGTACGAAAATGTTTTGGTACAGTGTCTTATATTATCTAGAACAAATCATCAGCTCATGATTCTGATTTGAATGAGCCCAAAGACGTCCAGATCTGGTAGAATCAGGCTTTCAGGATTTATTTTGCAAAACGCCCGCTTACCGTCCAGACTTGTCAGTGCCATCAAAGCCCTGGAAAAAAAATCCATAAAGACAGGGAGTGGGTTGTGGGAAAACTGGTAGCTGACGTATATGAAGTACAGTCAAGAGCAAAAGTAAGTGATTAACTTGTGCCTTATCACAATGGAATAAGGTCTATAATCGAACAAGAATTATCACTTACTTTTGCTCTTGACTGTACCTAGTACCTACCCGAAAAAAAAAAGACAATACAATAAAATAAAAATAAAATTATTTACAAAAAGAACTGAGATCCTATCAAAAACAGTACATGTAAAAAGGCGCAAGTCTCGCAACACAGCAGTTCTTAGTATCAGTTCTTATACTACAAAACAGTTTTCAGATCAATTGTTTAACCAAGTTCGTTATTTTTAGTTGCTAGGTTACTACCAAGGGGTAGATTTCAAAATACACAAATTAGTGGAAATCGAGTTCTATTGACTCCCTGGTAGGAACTAAAAAATAACCGACTTGGTTAGAAAATTGATCAATTGATGTTTTTTGATGGGATTTTACTTCGTGTGTAGGTATTGCACTCCTTATGTAGAGAACTGGTAATTTTCAATTATTTTCTATTGAGTTTGTCCAGTAATGATTATTATTAATTTAAGCTTAATTACATAGGTAATAAAAAAATACAAAGCTCTGGAAGAGAAGTCTGGTTCTCTACCGGTCTATCAGTCAGTTTGATCTTTTTCTTTAGTAGATAACAGTATAATCATTTTAGTATGGGATTAGATTAGACATAATATATTTATGTTGATACTTTAATTTAATTATGTTATAGGGAGAATACATTCGCTTCTCAACAAGAGAAAAAAATGCATTTTTCTGCCATACAGTTTTAAAGCGTTTTACCTAACATTTATTAATTATAGAATAAGTCGTCGATATTTGACTTTTTATAAGTAAGTATTATTATGCAGAAACTAATTTAATATTAATAATATTAGCATGCCAATTTAGTAATAGCGAAAAAAAAAATGCTTACACTCGTATATAAAGTATCCGTGTATGGAACCACAAAAAAAATCGTATCGGTCCCCAAACCCATCACTAATTACAAAAGTCCTTTATAATAGCCGCTTCACGCATCAAAGCCGCCGCTCTGACCGATTCGTCTTGCTCATTCAACCCCACCAGCCTGCGTTGAGCCCCATATACAGTATTTACGTCAAAAAATACTTCAATGCACTATTCTATCCCAAGCAAATCAAAACCTTAAGAAACTCATTTACAGTTTATAGTAATTGAAGCTTGCGCTGTTTCTACTAGATGCATTTTTCTTGTTTTTAATCTTTACGATATCGGTGTTATGGATTTTATTATGGCCATAAGGGAAAATGCTAGGGATCTTGATATATTGGTAGGGCACCAGTACATTGTATATGTCAAATAGACAAAGATATACCGACATATTATCTTATTAATGGCAGTAAGTACAGTGTGGGATGTAAGAAGATCTAGGTAATTACCAGTGGTCGGATATCCCGGTGCAACAAGGGGTGAATGACCTCAAACATTATACTAATATGGATATACCACGGGATTCCACAAAATTACATCCAGTAAAGTTTAGTAATATTTTGTAACGCAAAATAAGTGCATGTACATACAAGCGTTTATTATTATGCGATTTTGACAATTATTTTAAAAGATAGGTTATAAATTTTGTTTAATATTGACCTAAGGTCCAAATAACCTTTTGGTATGAATATTCTAAAATAAAAGAGTTTAGCTTTAAAAATAGAAGCTTTTTACTAAGGCACAATAGATTCCACTTCTAGAAATTGCGAACGTAAAAAAAAACAGAAATATCATATAATACACGATTATTTTAATCCGTGATCAAGATTAGAGCAATATCCATACCCAGCCTAAATTAAACATTTTAGGTGAGGTCTCCGGCGGATACCTCAAAATTTTATTAATTTAAAGTTAAAGAAAAATTGTATCCAATATCCACTGAATGGTACATGGTCTTCCCGAGGTCATCAATTACTAAGTTAGAAAAAATATATCTGGTTACGGATTAAACATCCTCGTGTATGTAACATAAAATCAAACATTTTTAAGCATGACGACTTGACACACCTATGCAGACACATTAGAGTAAATATATATATTTTATGAAAGAATTATGGCTTACTAGGTTCTATGAAGTTAAAATTGCATATAATTATTTTCTCTAGATTCTCTATTTTCAATCGTTCCTTTTCATATCTAAAATCTATTTGTACGCCGAAAAAGTCCTTTCCACTTCTACGAATGTCAGTGGAGCAAATTTGTAAAGAGACACTTCAGAATTAAAAGAGCTCGTGATCCTGAGTCGAACAAGCCCAAACTTATCCGAATTAAAAAAAAGTGTTTTGAACAACGGTTTGTAAAAACGCCCAAAGATTTCGTTTATGTTCGCAATTTGAGCTGCCTTTTTAAGTATACCTATCAGATCTATATTTTTTTTTTCAAACTAAATCCGGGAATTTAGGTCATATCCATATTAACTTTTCTACTTGGTATCCCCTGGTGTTGCACCGGGATATCCGACCACTGGTAATTACGGAGGTGGCTGAATTATGAAAACTACTTTTTGTTTTAGCTTTATAATATTCAGACAGAGTGATGATCATATGCTTCATCATCATCATCACATCAGCCGAAAGACGTCCACTGCTGAACATAGGCCTCCCCCAAAGATTGCCACAATGACCGGTCCTGCGCCACCCGCATCCAGCGGACTCCCGCGACCTTCACCAGGTCATTTGTTCATATGCTTACAAAAAAATAATTAAAACTACTACTTACTCGAAACGAAACATTTTTTTTCTAGCCTGTAGGGGTGTCCCACTGCTGGGCAAAGGCCTCTCCCTCAGATTTCCATAGCTCCCGGTTCGGTGCCAAGTCTGGCCAATTGTTGGCGAAGGCGTCCAGGTCGTCCCGCCATCTCCGCCTGGGCCTGCCTCGTCCCCGCCTATTATTTCTTTTTTATTTTTTTATTTCTTAGTTTGCGGCATCCACTTGGTGGCTGTAATAGCCCACCTTTCTGGATGCATGCGGTAGACGTGACCGGCCCAATCCCACTTTAGCCTGGCAGTTTTTTTACCCACGTCAGCTATGCGTGTTTTGGAACGCAGTGTAGTGTTCCGGATGCGATCCATCCTCGTTACACCTAGAATGCTGCGCTCCATTCCTCGCTGGCAGACCTTCAATTTGGACTTCTGACTTTCGGTGAGTGGTCACTCACACAAACATGGTCATGTTTGGGCACCGTAGGTTAGGACGGGCAGGATCCACATGTCGACTAGTTTGCGCTTCAGTGACATTGGAAGGTTGCCCTTCATTAGCTCTTTCATGGACCAGTAGCTCTTCCAGGCATTTTGAACACGGCGCTCAACTTCCTTGTCCTGCCTGTTGCTGAAAGAGACTAGCTAGCCCAAGTAGATATACTCATCGACATAATGTATCGTCTGCCCGTCTACCCTACGTTTCGTGCTGTTAGTCATCACCTGAGTCTTTGTGCGATTCATATGAAGTCCAACTTGAAGGCTAGCGTTGCTCAGGTCTTGGAGCATCAACTGAAGTTCTGTGGCAGAAGAGGCAAAGAGAACAATGTCGTTGGCAAAACGAAGGTTTGACAAACTCTTGTCACCGACGACTATTCCTCTCTACCTCCCAAAAAATTGCCAGGCTTCTGAAGACTTCTTCTAATGTACTAGTAAAAAGTTTCGGAGATAGCGGGTCGCCCTGTTGAACACCTCTTTGAACCCGAAACGATGGACCGGAGGACTGGAGCTTAATTTCGGCTGTACTATTATTACATATGTTTTAATTAAATTAATATATAAAGTTCTATGTCTTGGTTCTGGAGTGAGGTTACTATGGCGGAATGTGTGATACTGTCAAAAGCTTTAGTATAATCAATCGACGAATGCTAAATATAGAGGCATGTTGAATTCGGTATATTTTTCTACAACTTGGTTGACTGTATGAAGGTGATCGACTGTGGAGAATCCGGGGCGAAAGCCGGCTTGAGTGGGAGTGATATACTATATTTATAAAATACTTTCTAAGACACATAAGTATTTTCTTTCTTGCTAGATGTAACAGTAACCAGGAAACTAAGAAACAAAGGGATTCAACCGAATATAGAATAATATCTTGATACCTATTCTAATAACTAAATAGCTGATGCTGGTTTTCTCATCTTTAATTAATATTATTACCTAGTGATATCTAACCACGCCATTATTTTAATACAATGTTACTTGTTCATCATGTAAACATATATGTATATACTTAACAAATATAATATGTGGGAAGTGGGAACCCTATGTTTACTGAATATAATTTCGCCCTGTAAAATATTGACCATATTTTATATTATAATTATACGTCGTAAGTTTATTGTTAAATACTCGCTGTCTATCAAAAATGCCTCCTCCAACGTGCCTACAATATTTATGCTCTGCGTGCCTCGCAATGCTTCTGTATTGTTTAATTATAAATTTAGATGTAATTAAGCGATTGTATGAAATCGTTAAGATCATTTCAATGAATAATCATTTTTATGTTTCATTACATGAATTTCTTTCACTAACTTCCTTTCAATTTGCACGTTATTGTGGTGAACCTGTTTAGTAATAACTTAAAACGGGCAGCTAGCTGTCTAATTTTTTCATAAAAAAATATTACAAGTTTTACACCTGCAAAACTGGAATAATAAATTAATATAATCAAACGTAAGTAAACTCTGTTTAATAAATTTCACATTAAAGCTTAAATTATTTCTCTATATTATTTTGACAGTGTTTTAAATGTCGTTTGAACTTTGATTTCCTAAAACGAAAAAATTGACTCAGGTCCCCGCATAGCAATAAATAATTAAGTAGTATACTAATAGCCGAGATACCTTTAATAGTTAAGTAGCTATTATTATTCGAATGTACCATGTTCAGAGCAATATTAAATATAATTAGGTAAAAGGTATAGGTAATTATAAATCAATTTACTGTATTCCTAGCTCACATGCAGACACTAAGAAATAATAAAATGACATGCGAGTAATATCAAATATTACAATTCTATTCCTGCTTCAAAATATTATTCAATTTGACTAACATTAATAATATCAAAAAAAATATATAAAATATCATCCGATATTTTCGTTCCGTTTTCTTTTTTACATCAGGTATGTACCTACATAAAATTTTGTCTAATTGCTGTTCATGTTCATATTATCAAATGAGTAGATATATTTTTTAAAGTACAACATGATTCATGGTCAATGATTAAACAAATGAAAAAAATATATAAGAAGACAATTGGTTTTTTTGTACTCATTTTTCAATCCCCAATTAACAGTATCTGTCTGCTAGCTATATCTTTTTTTGACTGATGGCCTGAGAAATGGATGTTAATAATTTTGACTAACGGATACTTTTAACTGAGGATTGCAAAATCAACCCTTAATGAAATAAATATTCATACAGTAATTTCCTTAGATTAAAAAACCACACAGTCATGTGCTCATTCTAATCGCGATTTAATACAAGACTAATTGTAGACATGCTTTGTTCTACCTCAGATAGCTGCATATTTAATTTTAAATATTAATGTTATGTTCCTTACACATATTAATGTATTGTTGTCAGCCTCCGTAGCTTAGTTGGTAGTGACCCTGCCTACGAAGCTGGAGGTTCCGGGTTCGAATCCCGGCGAGGGTATTATCTCTGTATTTATTTATCACAAATATTTGTTCGTTGGTCAAGGCTGTCTATGTATTTAAGTATCTATATGTATCTATGTATGTATTATACAGGGTGGAAAGGGACGACGTTCCTTCCTGCTACCGACCGAGTCTACCAACCATTACGATGAACTTTCAGTATGGGACCAACATCGAAAGCGTACATGGAAAATTGACCTTTCCATACTATTGAACTCTAACTAATCACTCACTTTGTATGAGGGGTTAATTTTTTTTTTAATATTTCGATGTTGGTTCCATACTGAAAGTTCATCGTAATGGTTGGTAGACTCGGTCGGTAGCGGGAAGGAACGTCGTCCCTTTCCACCCTGTATATATCGTTGTCTGATAACTACATCACAAGCCTTAATTGAGCTTACCGTGGGACTAGGTCGATTTGTGTAAAGATGTCCCAAGTTAATAATTTATTTACTTATAATAAGTTACTATTAGTAAGGCTGCGAAGTATGACTTTTCAGGTGAGGTTGATGATGGGGTCGTGAATGGAAGTTCTTGCAAGCCCAGACCGGCAAAGTCCTCTTTTTTAATTCCGATTCCACATTTCGGGCATTTTGAAATTAAATATATTCACTTTTTTTCTATTATGTAAATTTCAATAGCTGGATGCGGGGCTACGCAACCAATTCAAATCATTAAAAAAAGTTCAAAGCCTTTTTTTCTGTCTAACAATCGGTGGCAGTAGAAAATTGTGGCATATCTGAAAAATTGCGGGTTAGGAACACTGCATTCGAATCATTCCATATTTGTATTTAATCTATGGTCTATTTACCGAGCGTAAAAAAATTTTTTACCTACATTGAAAGTTAAAGTCGAATTCACAACATTAATCCGTAGGTACATTATAACCGGGACCGAAAAGTGACAATGACGGGTTTCCGGCCAAATAGATACATAAAGGGATTTTAATTTTTGATTTGTGGCTGTTCTAGCCGAATTTTTTTTTGTTCCCATACAAGCTTTTTATCCTGAACAGAAACAGAATCGACAGGCATTAAAAAAATTTGACTAAAATGACCATTTTCTCGCAACCTGTATGCTTTTTTTTTTTGCAAAATCTGTAGACGCCAATGTTCATTAATTTCAAATCGAGGGAAGGTCTTCTAAGATCATTTTCGCGTATCTACTCTGGATCAGGTAGCTGCACTCCCTGACCCAAAAATAATTTCCACTCTGTATATTATATTAATTAAAATAATATGAAAATAATTAGGTATCAATTTATCATTATAGTTTGCTTGATCTAAATATTATATGTATTAATATGACTATATGTGATGTTTATAACTCCTTTATCTACGCTGTAACAGCACAATGCGATTACATTAAAGTTATTGCAAACGTACAGAAATAAGAAAAAAACAGCGTAAGAAGCACGAATATTAGAATTTACTTTATATAGTTTTATATTGCTTTATATAGTTTTATAGTACTGACATTTAAAGAAGTGGCTGTTTTTAATTAATAATTAAATAACGGCATTCGCAAATAAATTTTATAACATAATATATCTTTAATTTAAGGCTGAAAAGATAGCACTTATTGCAATTTACAACTTTATTAATGATTATAAACTATAAAAGTCATACAACGGAACAATAAAACAAAAAGGTTACGGTACCTACTTAAGTTAAAATAACGTTTTTCATACAGTTGCTCAAAAATTGTTCCTATATGTGACTGTTATACTTTATGCGTTTTACTCGCCATTTCTTCCTTTAATTCAGACCCTATTCATTATGTTCAATTGAGAAAGTTTGGATATTTATGATAGGTATGAACCTTATTATAGTAAAAATAATTATCGCGATTCGTACGAAACAGTACATACATTATACTTATTCATTAAATCAAACTTTAATATTTATTCATATAACTATTAATTATAAACATATTACAAAAACAATAGGACTTAAGTAGTATAAATGAAATTAAATTAAATCTAAAATAAAAACTAACTGTAGGTACATGACTAAACCTTGTTCCGACTACCACGCGGTCCAGACGTGCCGAGAATGCTGGCAGCATTCCCGCGCTGGATGGCCAACGATATTCGTCGGACATGGACAAGGTAGGAGCCGGAACGGGGATCGCCACCTCTATCGTGTAGATGCCGCCCTAGGTCCTAAAGAGCATTTTGGCCTCTTTGCACCACGGCCCAGAAGTTTCCACGGCAACCGGAATGAAGTCATACGCTGGTTCCAAGTTAGCGTACTTGCCGTGCGTACTTCTTGCAGCATTTTCTGCGGCCGCGCCTGCTGTCCTGCTGGTGTGATGTATGTGTGTTGCGGCAAGCGTACATTGCACAACTACACGCAGGTTGCATCCCAAAGCAGGCAGCGGACTTTAATATCACACGTAGGTATTTAATTTGTGACATTATAAGTACAACGTCATCGTCCATCGTCATTAATTTGCTAAAAAGACGTAACGGTGAACAATTAGGTACATTACAACTCAATCTTGTACCTCGCACTATACGGGGTAATAGGCTTGTATGCCTTTAGCTTGGTGGGGATAATTAATTAATTATTTCGTTTATTTATTATTACAAATCATAATTACACGGTATTACAGCGTACACTAATACACCGTGTAATTAAAATAAACTTATGACTAAAGAATTAAAAAAAACAATTGATTTAAAAAGAAATGAGATATCCTGCTATCTAACATCCCAAAACAAACGACTTAACTTAATTAGTTAATTCATGATATAAAATATCCAAAGTCTTTTGTACATAGACATTATAATACTACTACCTGTACTATGTTATATCATAATATCAATATTAATAAACGCTAAATGTAGGGTTAATACTCTAATGCTCCGTAGTGTCCAATAAATAAAACCTTTATGTCAAGGGTGCCATAACGTATTAGATCAGCGACGAACACTCGTACCTTTACTTTGAATCCTAAATCCCGTATTAAAATCGATGAGTAGAAAAACATATTACTTGACCATTCACTAGAGCATCTCCAGCCGATCGTTAGTGTAACAAGTAACAACACAATTACAGTAAAAAAACTAATTACCGAGCAATGCAGTGATACGGTTTCTAAACAAATAAAAACGGTAATCTGTCGGTATTGGACGTGTACGCATACCTGATTGAGAATGTGATAAATAGAAAAGCGAGAGAAAACATAATTATTTTCTTAACATATTTCACTAAATTGCATTAGTAGATACACACAATAGAGGTTTCTGAGCGTTAATTGCGAAAGTCATTTCATTAAATCAATAATAAAATTGAAACAAAAAGCAACAAAAAATAAAAGTTATATTATTGTATATATCTATAGCATTTAACAGAGTGTAACTTATTTCATTTACGTACGTACAGTTCGTGGTAGTAATAGTATGCAACCGTGTTATAAAAAGAGCTAATAACTTCATCAAATACCGCAATCTACAAAAACTATCTACAAGACTGTCTTTACTCTAAATACTCGTGATACCTACAAGTAGCAACACAATAGATACCCGACACGCCTTTGCTCACCCTAGAATAATATTGACTGCTCTATGGTTATGTATATGTAATGTCTGAATATTATATTGACATTTACTATGTGTGACATAAATGTTTCGATTTTTAGAGACTTTCCAGCTGTACCAGTAAAGGGCACATTTCTCTATTTCAGAATAAAATACACCTGTCGAATAAATTTTAGCTGTCCCGTTCTTTTATATGCTTGGAGAAAAGAACAGTGACAATTTTGTCGAACGGATACATTTATCCATTTTGCGCCCGAGTTTCTGTGCGGAAATGTTTTTACGGTAAGTAATTAGCATCGGTTTATTTACATGTTATGTCAATAAACACAAACTACTACAAAGCAATTTTTTGTACTTGCAAGTTGTCATATAAATAAATTGTCATTCCTCACTTATGTCCACACAAATTATGCTGAATATTTCTACTGATAATACTGATAGACATATCAGTCAAATAATCGTAGTACCTACAATATAAATATAAAAGATATTAATCTATTAATGATTTTTTTTATATAAATATAAAAGATATTAATCTATTAATGACTTCTAGTAATTAAAACTGACTTCTTGGTAGTTCTGTTTTATCGAAATAGTTATTAGTGTTATAATTGTTAATTCTTGAAGGGTCAGCTCTTAAGACTTGGATAGGCTTTAACAAAATACAAAATTTGAGAAACAAACTACACCCAATTGATTTTCGAAATACCTGAGATAGTCAGGATAAAATTAATATCCGTAACCACTAAAATATACTACATAATTGTTTTTGTTTCTAAAATCTAGGCCATCATAAACAGTGACGCACTGTTGCGTTGCAAGTGTTGAAGGTATCTTAATTGAAAATGGAAAAAGTGCGTTTTGATTGTTAAACAAAAAAGTACTTTATCCAATAATAATCTAACTTTATGTAATTACTAACCCATTCCAATTGCAATAACTGTAGGCTACCACAAATGAATTACCACAATCGTCAATCGTCAAAAAATAAAGACTGTCAGTCATAGGCTTTGCCCACTTACTATCACCAAGAACTAACAAAGTAATATAATTACTCGGTGGCTGTACTTACGTGCAAAATATTATATCCACCTGTTGATAATTTATCAATATGAATTCGATTTCCAAGTCGATAAGTTGATACGCGTGAAATACGTTATTTCATTTCGTTTTCAAAGTAAATATATTTAGATACGCCGCAAACACAAACTAAAATTAACCATCGATTACCGTACATAAGGCAAAAAATGAATGGACTCGTTTTGAAAGTTACTCTTCTCTTCAAAGTATCGGGTTTGCTTGCTGCGTTAGGCCTACATTGTTTAATTCCGTTTTATTGGATTATGACATGAAATTATAACGCCTTTTTACCGGCAAGTGCAAATAGATTACACGTTATTGGATTTCTATTTATTGGTTGGCTCTTCAGCAGTTGCTCATACGTATATTTAGTACTCGGTTTGTCTTTGTTTCCGTATAGGTAGGTATCATATATTATTATAATTTTTGTTTTGACATTATATCTTTTTTCAATTGTGAAAAATGAAATTTGTATTAAAAAATAATAACATTCTAATTCCTCCCTTGCAACAAATAATACTCTATATTATTTTTAATTTATTTTTCTTTAAATATTTTAAATTTGTGCCTACCTATACTATGAGACCGATCACTTGTCGTACCTACTGGCAAAATAACAAGCATAACCATTTCAGTAGCCTACCATTTTAATTGACACTTACTCGCCCAATACGTTACAAATGACATTAACACGAGAATAAACTCGTAAATTGATACATACAGAATAAATAATACTTCGTCCAATTAGTTTGACTTTAATCGACCCAACTTTCCACTCGATAATTGTCAGTAATTAGCTACCCATTAGTTATTTGCATACATTCCAAGTTCACTGCAAATAGAACTACAACTTTATATCTACAGGTGCCCCAATATACACGATACGTAGAACCATATTAACATGAGACTATTTCATGACAGAGGCGCATCATTTCACTGCACAACTTAAGTTTGTTTTCTGCTAAGATGAATGCTTTAGTATACGTGTAGATGTAGATGGTTATTATTCCGTTTCGTTACTGTTTTTAATTTTACGATTTTATAATTGGTCAATTGGAGTAGGTACGCAGTGATATATATCAGTTATATCACTGTTTCGGACACTCATCGCTAATGAAATGTAAAAAAACTGCTTGACGTTGTAATGTCAGTGTGTCTTATTGAATTTTCACACAAGACAAGTATGCAAGTGAGAAAGTAACGCGTAGAACGATAAACGCCTGACTACCATTTTTAGGTCCGTAGCCAAAATGGCAAAAACGGAACCCTTATAGTTTCGCCATTTCCGTCTGTCCGCAGCATAGCTCAGTTGCCGTTAATACTATAAATCTGCAATTTGGTACAGGTATACATACATTATTAATCATGCCAAAGGAAGGGGTACAATAAAAACTAGAAAAAAAATTTTTTTTCGGGTACCTCTTCAACTGGTGAAGTGGGGATGATTATTTTTATTTGATGTAATCCTATAGTGTGCTCCAGAAGAAAAAAACATTGTGGGTGGGACACAATTCCTCTTATTTTAAATCCTTAGGTCCATAAAATAAAAAATGAATAGTGGGCTTATAGAGATACCTTAAAATAAAACTATTTCGAACATAATCGGCCCAGCCGTTTTTGAATAACTACAGAACCCTACACTGAGCATGGCCCGACATGCTATTGGCCGGTTTTTTTTGTTTACCTTCTTCTGATGTAATAGAAACTTTATTAAATAAATTGTAATATTACAAGGAAGGTAACCACAACACAGGTTTCGTCAGGTAGCTACATAAACAAATCAACATCCGGCCTCGTCTCATACATACACAGGTACCAGTGATGGAATCCGCAGCAGTCTTCGCTAATTTTATAAATAATTTATACATACATATTTAGATAGATGCAGTAGATCTCACTGACCAATCACCGTTTAGCAGCTGCACCAGATACTATCCGGACCAAGCCGTAGCCCCTGTCCCTCAACCGCCGACTTTACTTCACGAAATCCTTGGCGTCCAAGCCCAAGGTCCCGCTCACTCGACAGCAACCGGCACAAAATCGTACATAGGCTCCAAGTCCAAGGCATGCAACTTGGCATGCTTTATTTTGGCCGCAAATTCTGCGGCAGACCCAGCGGACTTAATTCTATTGCCTAAGTTAGGTAGTTAGAGTTATTTCGACATAATAGACAAATGTTTTTTTTTCTATTATAAGTATTGTTGCGATTAAAACTGATGGCTCGTATTATGTACCTTGATTCATATTAATTATTTGATACACCCTTAACTGTGGTTAGTAAATAGAAAATTAATTTTGAAATAACCAGGAAATAGTGTTGATAATTCAAGCTAACACTTTCATGTATATTTTTAGTATTATTTAAAAGGTGGTTACTACTTAATCGTAATGGTGGTCCATTCACGATATTGATCTCCGGAACGATTTACGTACATGGAATGAAGGTACCACGGAACTGTATATCCTCTACATGTAGTTCTGGGATAAGTAGGTACTAACTACTTCGTAGCCAAAATGGCAAAAACGGAACCCTTATAGATTCGTCATGTCCGTCTGTCCGTCCGTTACAGCCGATTTATCGGAAACTATAAATGCTACAGTAATGAAATTTGGAAAGGATATGTGCTGTATAAACCGCTACAGGATTATGATACTATACTGTATAAAAAAATAATTGGGTTTGAGACCCTACATAACTGACGGATATCATTTTTTTTCGATGTATATAAGCATGTGGCGTATTAATAGAAAGGTAGGAAAATGATATCAAGGTTTATAAATCACATCTTTATTTAAGCAAACCGTTTTCGAGATATCAGATTCGTTTATTTACATTAATTATAAAATGTAATTATGATAATTATGACTAACGAAATACTAACAATATATCATTCTGCTGCCGAAGAAAATTGTTTACCTACGTAAGGATTTTTAAACAGCGAGGCATTTGGTTTTTGGTTATGTATCGATCAATTCAAAATTTCATATTTCAAGTGATAATCATGCAAAGATCGTGGTACTTACGCTGAAAAATACAAACAATTTCTTACTATAAAATATACGTTAATGGTTGCAGGTGATAAGTTAACAATAATAATTATGTAGTTAAAGAATGGTGTATAATACTAAATTTAAAAACAATGCCTAGTTTTGTAGAGATACTTGAATAATCCGCAATTATGCCCAACGCACATTTTAGCTTAATTTATGCGATTGCGTGAAGTCCCTTAATTAAAATCGTATACTTTTAAATATTACCAACTACTGTTCTGTGAATAAACCTATTAAAGGTTACTATAAATTGTCTAGAACATCTACACATAATCATAAATCGGTCCTAGGTATCAAGGTATCTAGTACATAGAGGCACTTTTTCTAATGAGCTATGTGTGGTCTGCCATCCATCATTCAGTTTGTGCGGCTACGTGCGACTCCATGCAATTTTAATTTCCACGGAAGGACACTATCCCAATAAAGTATGTTTAAACCCTTTATCTATAATCTTGATAAGCCAATAATTATAGAAACAACGACCAGCAGCGATGTTTCAAAATATAAAAAAGCATAGACGCCATTAATAATACTATAGCCATTACATCGCAAAAAAACTGTTTTAAAAATTATACCTGGTCTGTTCAAGACCAAAACGCTGCAACAGATACTTATTTTTAAAAGGAATTAAACTCTATAGCTATGAACTTAGGTTTCCATTTAGACTAACGGCGCTCTCGATACAATGTCCTTCGAAAATTTTCAAACGAATGTAGAAAAACCGCATTAACTGTAAACTCTTTGTAATCTCTTCTATCATAATCTTTGAGTGTGAGTGAAACAAAGAGTCAACATGATCTGTCATTTCGTGCGAAAGAACGGGATCGACATTGTTTCATTCGTTATATTCTAACAACGTGACCGGTAGCCAATCTGGGGGCAGAAATGGGCGTAACGGGCGAGGCTTCTAAATTCAAATTGGTTTGAAGTTTGAAATTGTTTCGTTATTATAATGCATTGTACGATGCATATTTCTGTTTTTGTTTTATTCATTTTACAACGAACGATTTTGTTTACGTTCAAGATGAATGTTGGTTATTAAAATTGTTGCTGTACCTAATCTTAATCAAATCTTTTCACGGTCAGTAAAGAAATACGGACTAAATATAAATGTTTCTCATTAATTAAGTATACAAAGGCAAATTAAATGACATATTTTTTTTTTTAGTGCAACGACATTTTCTAAGACAAACATAAGCGGCTTAGTAGAAACGTCCCACTTTGTCGCTTGCCATAAAGAGACTAAGACATAATAAATATAATTCGTAATGGTATAAGCTATCTTTACGAATAGCAACAAAGTGGAACATTTTTACTACTACTTTACACAAGTGATGTTTCTAAACCTAGAGAGAAAGTTGGATACGGTCTCATAATAAACAATTATTTTCCTTTATAGAGTGGCCTTAACCATTGGACAATCCTTGAAGCCCCACCATATTTAGAAATGGTCTAACTTTGTTTTTTTTATTTAGAACAAATTATAAATAAAGAAATCAAATATAATTTGTTTCCAATAATTGACAGCAAAAAAAAACGTTCTATTCGTAAAGGTAATACATACAGTCAAAGACATAATAAGTTGTACACAAAAATGTTCAAAAACATGTCTCAGTGCACTCTAATGCTGTGTAATAAGAACGTCGTAACAAATTTGTGAGCGGATTCCTTCGATACTTCTTTTTGCACTTGACTGTACGTCCTGACGTCACGTGTCACGGCACTAGTAGAGCCAATAGTTATTTTGTCATTTATGTTAAAAGGCAGAATCTTATTAGTGACGTAAATATAACGAATTGCTAGTCAATAAAGTTTAAGAAGCTTTCATATTATTCCATGTGAGCGGTATTGCCTCAGGAGCTTGTAACACATACAGGTTCCAAAATCAAAAATCGAAATGTTATTAATTTCTTCATAACAGCTACCTTAATTGTTGTGATTCTGCATAATTATTAATTACACAAACACCCTTACGGATACGTATGTTTCGGCTTTGTCGGTTGGCTAAGGACACCCTGTATAATAGACAATAAAATATGCGCAATTGCGTACGCATGCCGATATTGTAATGAAATGTAGTTTAGCTAAGTACGCGCCAGATACTTATATAAACCATAATTAATTAGGGTGATGACATTGGTGGACGGTATACCTACATTTTAATATCAAATTGAAGATTTTCGAAATGTCAGAACAGTCAGATCACCTGGGTGCTTAGCCAAGATGCCAATCGCTAGCGCTTAGTAGCGTAACGTAGTTTTCCCTCTCTGTCACTCTTTCATATTAGTGCGACAAAGACAGTTAGCTGCGATTAACGATGAAGCGCTAGCGATTGGCAACTTGGCTAAGTACCCTGAGCAGCTCGATTTGACGAAATAATTGTCGTGACATCACTAGTAATCATTGTCGCCTGGCGTAAGGAACTTCTCACAAAAAAGGCGCAAGGCTGTCACATCTCACAACTCGCCTTTTCACATTATCCACATTTTTTGCAACCAGATTATGTTTACCAGACTCCCAAAAACAAAACCTCACGCATCATATACCAACATATTTTTTTGAATTCAAATTTGGCTGCTTTTGTGTTAGGTATAATAATATTAACTATTAATTTATCAGCTTGTCAGTACAAAAAGCACCAATTTATTTTTCCCCTCACTAGCTCGTAAAGTGCTCGTTTATCCTTTAATACGAACGTGTAAAAACGCATATTATTCACTTGTGTGGCAAAGTAATGACCTTGGTTTTGGAATAACAAAACGTAAAATGCTCATGGAAATTGTTCGATATTAATGATAATTAAATAATTTGTTTGAGAATTTAGTGTAAAATACAAACCTTTATATAATATGATGATTTTAACATATAAATCCTAAAATTCCATAAGTAACAATTGTTTTAGTGAATGATGATAAGATGACTAGATGCAATCACAAAACGCAGAAAATGTCAACGTCAACATTGTCAAAGAATATTATAGATTATAATCTTTATTTACCGACTCGAACACGCATAAAATAGTAAACTAAACAACTTTCAGGGTGTTCTGTTATAATTTTGTAAAAATAATGAATGAGAATGATTTAATAATGCATTGACGTTGGTGTGCAACTACAGGAATGTGTTAAAATCGTGCTGCATTTACTTTTTCGTGCTAAGTTTACTGCGACAAAATCTTGCATTAAATACATGATGCATTTGGAAAATTATTATCACTAACCCGATGATGATTGTAATGTGAACAAATAATTACCTTTTTTGAGTTTCCTCTCTATAGTGAGGGGAAAAGTTTTGTGTTACACACGGGTGCAAATATGTATTTTACTTCTCGTATGTTACAACACTCGCTGCGCTCAGGATTCTATTTTAGAACCACCCGCTTCAACTATAGAAGCCTTTCGCTTGCTCGTGTTTCAATTTCGTACTCGCGGGTAAAATACAACTTTGCACCCTTGTATAACAAGTAACTATTTTTCTGTGGGCAGGCAACCGCGAAGGGTTACATTTTTTTCTACTACTAATCTGGTTGGCCAGAGTACAAGCTTTGGTTTGGCTTCCGTATCTATCTTACTACATAATTATATTTTCGCCCTGAAACAACTTAAAAAGCATATTAAAAGAGAGTACGTAATTATATCGGAATATAAATTCATAAAAAACCGATTAACCGACTTCGATGAAGAATTAACGATTAAATAACCTCTAATTATAACATTAATCTTTATTAGTTCACAATACACGGAGTCACTGACATTTCACGGATTATTCTTTGTTATTATAGAGTTCAAAAGGAAATGGAAGACAACAACTAATATTTATTCCATAAAGTACTACTAAATGGGTACCTACCAATAATGAGTAGGTACAATAAATACAATTTATTTTATACAGTGTGTGTCTTTGATAACGACATTCCTTTTAAGGGGTGAAAGTACAAGTCTTAATGAACTGAAATTAGCATATTTAGTTAAAGTATTTAAAAAAAAAATTTTTCATACAAATTAATTCGGCACGCAATGTATCAGTAATAACAATAACTAATAAATTAAACCTAACAATTGACATATGATTTCATTGAAATCTCGCTCTTAGTGACATCCTGACAATTACAATTAATTACCTACCTATTTACATCCTACATGTCGGTGACACTTTTCGATGACAAGTCCGTCAAAAATCATGACCCTTGTTCATAAGAAAAGGAGTTAACAGCCCAGGGTGCCTAGCCAAGTTGCCAATGGCTATCGCTCAGTAACGTAGTTTAGTTTTCCGTCTTTGTCATTCTTTCTTATAAGTGCGACAGAGACGATTAAGCGCTAGTAATTGTGTTAACTAAGAAGGCGGTATCAGATAATCGTTTTGTTTATGTACCGATTGAAAACTTCACATTGATTGAGTTGAAGTGTCAAGATAACATCAAGTTTGTTGATCAACAGACTTTCCTAATAAATTTAATAAAAATGTTTGAACTAGGTAATGTGATTTCTAAGAAGTGATAATGTATGTGCAGTGATTTTTGATATCAGTTCAGTGAATAATACGATTCAAAACGTGCTGGCTAAGACAGTAAGACACAGAAAGAATTGTTGATGTAAATTTGTTGTGCTCGTGTAGTCCAAATCTCGCATGCTTTAAATTGTAGTATTTTCTAGTAATGGATAATTCAGTAAATAATTTAACGTCGGCAACAGTTCGCAGTTACTTTAATGATTTGATCGAATTAAAATGAAAACGAAACTAGCTTTCCTCTCAGAAACGTCAAATAAATGTTTGCATTACACTGCTGCTCGAGATTTTTATAAAAATTAATTACTCTTAAATAATAAAGACAATCGTTATATTTTTTTACTAAAATGGTTAACAACACTTTAATCTATCGTTACTTAAAAGCAATGTCGCTATCAAAGACACACACTGTATATCTATCTGTATCTCTCTATCTTAAAGTGCATGGTTATTAAGTAATACAAGATTTAAGGTTTGTTTACTTTTTGTGATTCTACTGACGAATATTGATATGTACAGGCATAGCAATTTATTGGTGCGACAGCACGTCCCCGTGAAATATACTTCCCGTCTTTTACTAACTATATTCATAAAAGAGGGAAGTTTTTATTAAATTTATTGAATCAGGCGTTACCTACTTTGCGGAAATCCATATTAATGACATTATTACTTGGCTATTCCGCGATACAGAACGTCTAGTCAATTAGTGTAACCTGATACAATTACTTGCGTATTTTTTGCATGCAATTAATTTTCCCACCCTCCTGCCGCAAAAATAAATACGCAAATAACCATTTATAACAAACACATAACAAACCACCACCAATAATACTACACGTGATTCGCCTCTCTACGAGGCATCATCAGGAGTTGACGAAGTTGTCGGTCTGGTGTCCGCAACGTTGCCGGTTATAGCTAACTTATTATTAAGGTCTTGTTAGGCCACGTTCTGTATCGCGGAAGAGTAAAGTAATATTGTTCATCTTTTTTGAGGGAAGAATAGCTACCTACCTAGTTTATGTCGCGGCGGCATACTGTCGCACGGATCGTGTGCGAACTTCAATGTAATGGAGTTCCTGTAACTACTTTGCAGTCCTAGTCCTAACCCTGCATAATACCGGAAGTGACTTTCTTTTGACAAGTGACAGAACATCTTGGCAATTAACTGTTACAAAAAACATATAATTAAGTTTAATAATATGCCTATGGTTAAAGTTTTACAACGAATGATTTAATTAAAAGAAATTAAAGCTTCTTTAGATTAAAAATTTACAAGTATTATGCAAAATATTTAGGTATTATATCATAGAGAACACCTTTGGTAAAAAATAACTAATATTATTTCAATTAAATCAATAGAATAGAATAATTTAATAGGTATAGTGAGGATTAGAATATCCCTTACATCACAATGGTACCTACATTTAAGTTACATTCAAATGTCAAGAACAGAACCGCAGCATGAGCAATTATAAACTACATTATATTTATACTACATTATATTTATACTTTTTATGTATATTTTTAAGGAGTTATGGAATAGTAGCTACGTACATATGCATATACATAGTACCTAACAGAGTTATTATAATATAACAGCTCATACCTACACGGCTCTCACGGACTATATAACAAAGTAACCTAAATAGTTTAATAAATATTTACGGAATAATGAACATTATAAGAATAAAAGCTAAATGCCCCATTATAAACCATTAGAACTTGGACATAACGTATGCCATACACACACAACATAAAACTGATGGTATGTTTAGATTGTACTAATTGCGACCTGGTTAGGGTTACCTATAGGTACTCTGTATTGTAGCTATGGTTATTGTGTTTAGGTAGGTATTAAAATTGTGGTATTAATATAGACCAAACCGTAAAATAAAGCGACATACCTACAGTGTAAATCCCTTATTTATAAACGTCTTCTAACAGTTCTAACTTAACAAACCAATAAGGGTCGTTTGTTCCTTTCGGTCTCATAAATATGGCTACCTATATTCACTCACATGTATTTTTGCGATAGGCTCTGTTGCTATGTAAAATAAGAGTCATGACATGTAACTACATAGGTATAGTTACATAGAGCATATCAGTGGATATTTCCAAAAGGGACAAACTATGCTTATCGGCTAGCTAAGTTAGTAGACGTATTTTACACAGGGTGTTCGAAAAAGGATTCCCCAGCTGGCGGTAGGTAGGCACCGCGAGAAGATCCAAACCAACTTTAGATGGCCCTCGTCAAAAATTATTATTTCAGGTAGTTCATGATGGTCCCGTTTTTATTGTTTATCGTCTTACACCTATTTTTTTATTTATTTGGCCGACTGTAATTTTAGGTACTATTCAACTACTTATTCACTATTACTTAATTTACACTTTGTAGTAGCTCCGACCAGTGTTTAAACTTTAAAGTCATAGTGTTCGGTAACAGCCAAAAAAGACTGTGCTAGGGGCAGGGCTAGTTACAATTCGCAAGACATGGGTATTCAGGGAGCAAAATCTACTAATTGTTGATGACTTCCAAGTCGGCAACGACAAATAACGATTAGGTACACACGGGACCATCTACTAATTAATAATAAGCCTACCGACGTTGGTATTCTTTTGTGGATATTTAATATAATAATTATGACAAAAATAGGTAAGTAGGTACTATATTTATTAACTTATATAAATCTACTCCAGTTTCCTCAAACATTGTTCTCCTTCATCGAAAATCTAATTTGAATAATATTTATTTGAACACATGAGCTACAGTTTGAAAATTGATTGGAAATAGAAACTAAACAACGATCAACATGCTCAAATTTTGTACCTATTCGAAATAAAAAATCTGACAATATTGCGTTTAAACTATGTACGATCAGTTAATCACTCTCAATATTATTATAATTATGTATACCACGAAGACCGCAAGAATATCTGACGCAAGTGACACAACCCCTTAGAGCGACAATAGAGCATGTCTCATGCCTATTTTTTTTATTGCTGGCTGTATTCTTGAATTTAAAATTGAGTTAAGTGCCACCTAGCGGATTCTACTGATACTACAACAACAAAAAAGTACAATAACGAAGCGAACTTCGAATGTTGTGTGCTGGGACGGAACAAGTTGTACCAAGTATCGAATAGATGACTCTGCCGTAAATTGATTTTAGTGCCATCTAGTAGTATGAATTCAAACTACATTAACAAGAAGCCCGTTGTCAACTAATTTGGGTTCTAATGCGAAGCAACACACCATAAGCTGCACTGTATGGTAACTAGATGGCACTACAAAAGCGTGTTTATTTGGTTTTATTTTGATGACACTTATGACGTTTTAACTATTTTGAGTAATGAATGAGGTTTTGATACTTTTTCTGCCACTAAGGACTAGTAAGATAATGCACTGTGCATATAGTCCATATAACTGTTAATATAAAGATTTCGTTTTCAATATAATTGAGTGAATAAACTTTTTTCTGTCTGTTATTGCCATGGTTACCTCGGTCGCGCTGGTTTTATGCAAAATTATGCTACTTAATTTATGTAAATAATAAATATGCATATATCGTCCATGTTTGTAGATGGCCCATTAAGGAAAGGGTTTATTAACACCAGAAAATAGTACATTTCCAAACTAGTGCGCAAAAACGAACTTTGCGCACGCTTCGCGCGCGGACATTTCTCTTTTTGACGCACTTGTTATGAAAAAATCGACCCTTACACGTGCAAAAACTTTTTTCTAACTCGGGTGATTGTCGCCCTCGTTTCAGTCGGGCTCCAACTTTCACCCTCGCCGAAAAAAAGTTTTACTAGCACTAGTTAGGAAATGTACTATTTCTTCGGTTACCGCGAGGATTACATATGAAATAAAACTATGAATGATGAAAACGGATAAACTCGCGTATATTAACTGACATCCGCATACTACGAACCCTGTAAAGTGTTCGAAACGTCGGAATGAAGTTAAAATTAGTTATCTAATATACGCGAGTTTATCCGTTTTTATAGTTTTATTTCCATTATACCAGAAATATGCTTATTTGCATAATTTAAGTATCATAATTATGCATAAAACCAGCGTGACTCAGGCGACCGTAACCATGGTAATAACAGATAGAAAGAACCCCCTCGCCACCTCGGACATAGGTGATCTTGGTCGTTTTTCTTTGGTATATGACGTCTAATATTTATAATTTATATAGTATTAAGTAGTGTGACTACTGGAGAAAAATTAAAAGTACAAATCAAAATATTTAGTTAATAAATAATTTGATTTGTGTTTTCACAATATGTTTAGATAGAAAGAAGTTGATTCACCAAATTTTTTTAATGAAATATGTGAATTTCAGATGACACCAATAAAATAGCAATAATAGTTCAAAAGTTACCTACTCTTGTGCTATGGTTGCAGAATCGCGTACTCAATAATAATAAAATGTATGAATGGATTTGTCTATGGCTCTATTTCTATTCTAATATATTCTCTGTACATAATCAGCATTTTAATGTTACTCCCAGGGTTCACTAGCTAAAGATAAAGATAAGGCGATAATCCTGAAGTTAAGACAGTCTATTCGGAAGTGGGCAATGTGAATTTTTTCTGGTTTGTATATTTAATACCGACCATTATTGACGCGGGACTATAGAAACGTAATTTTGCTATATATTGCTTTCTTACACAAAGAAGGTTATATCAGCGAGTTAGTGCCACAGATAGAGTATGTAATATGGACCAGTATACTCGAAAAAAAAGGAAAAGATCGCAAAAAGTGGGCAAAGTGGAAACTTTCTACTGGGAAGTTTCGTATCGTGGTAAACTGTTGGTGAGATTGTCTTTTACTATTCGCATAAAGCATTATGAAATATGTTGTATGATATTTCTTAAATATTTGCGATAAGTTTTCCCGTTTTTCAATAGTACCTACAGTCGCCTTGAGATATAATGGGAGAAAAATATCACAACCAGATTGCACGTAGGTAGTCTGCACCTCGCCTGCATCAACGCTTTTCGACAACACATACTTAGCTAATGTTTTTCATTATACTTGGCAACATTTTTTTTATTACTCCCACCACGCACAGCACTAGACTAGATAGCATTAGTGACGCATATAATAAAAGAATGGATACGTATACCTACATATCTATTAATATGACTCTTTTCGTAAATAAAACACAAAACTTACGGAGTCCATTTTTATTTTGCAAACTAAAAATTAAATTCGTAAAGGCAGTATGTTCAGTTTTCTTAATGTACTTATAATACTTTATCGGTTCTCACAACCATTTCCGCTCCAACCTACGAAATGCAATTTGGTACAGTATCCGCACAACTCAAAGGTCCAAATGAGCACACAAACACTAGTAAAAAGTGATTTTAAGATTGTGTTGTAATAATGACTTCCTAATTAATTGACACAAATCGTGTTTGTAAGGTAATTTTGCGGGTACGTTATGCCAAAGTACTTATATTGAAAAAACTGAAAATTTTGGGTAAGGGTCCGGTGACGTTCAGATTTCGGCAGCTAGTTGTCAGTGGCAGCGCCAGACAAAGTTTTAGACCCATTTTTTGGTAATAAGAAGTTTCTTCTACGTCTTGCGCTGCCTCCGGTAGTAGTTTAGAGTCGTTAGACGATGATAGAGTGCTTGGGGTCCTTCTCGTGGTAGCACTTGACGTAGTTCCACGCGGTCTGCTGCGGGGTGTTGCCCTTGTTGGCCAAGCATGTTTCGATCAGCTTATCAACGGCGGGTTTGTCAGCTGAAAACATTTTAGGATTTAAGTTCGAAGGTTATTTAGAATATCATTTGTGAGCGTTTTAGTACAATCATCCCACTTTTACTTGTACTTTTATACTTTTCGCTTCACTTATACCTACTTATTGCTTACATTAAAGACGGAATTGGCTTGTGTCTTCATACGAATTAAATGTCTTTAGCGCCTTTAATGGCAAGCGACAAAGTGGGACGTTTTAACTAAGCTCACATTTAAGGTCAAAGCTTTCTGAGTTTTCAAAATAAATCAATGTGCCTTTTGATTAAATCTGGCGTTTAGGTTTATAATAGACATAACTGAGAGAAAATGTGGCAAATTTGAATGTACAAAAAATTATTAAAACCAATATGAATTACATATTTTTATTACCTGCGTTAGGGACTTTGGCAAGAGCGACATCCTTCTTGAACTTGCCGTCCTTGGTCATCAGCTCTGACTTGATCATCATACAGAGAGTGTACTTCTTCAGGGGCTCATTTTCGGTCTGTAGCAATAAATCAGAAGATAAATCAAACAGGTAAGTAACGCTTGTCCCTTTCAGTCTTATAGACCTAGTGATCAGCCTCATAGTTATCAGCTTTATAAGTTAGAAGACGTTTATAAAAACTGGGTAAACACCGAAGATATTCATTGTCATTTACATTCACTAATTGCTGAATTTCATGTGGTCAGGTATTCATCGTTGACACGTATACCGCGTGTAAACCTAATACGGGCGATCAATTAAACCAGGCATGGAATTCATCAGTGTAATCATGGATTACGAGGTTTTTTTAAGTTACACTTAATTATGACCTCACAGAATTTTTTTTTGGAATTGATTTTCGGAGCAGCAATGTAGGTACGAACATTTGTTATTATTGATATGTCAGTTATGTCACCTGCTTCTGAAATTAGCTGTCGGCGAGCGTTTAACTTGAGTATGTTGCTCTACATTGCGCGCCTAATTACCTACTTTGTATGGATAATTTTGTTGCTTTCATTTTAAGTAAAAGTTATCTAAATGTACGTATTATATCCTAAAGTAACACCCGTTAATAGATTCGCCCGTATTAGGCTGTGCAATTCATACTATACAGGGTGTACCTGTATAGTATGAATTGCACAGCCTACGTTTAGTTACGGTTTGAGGTAATATTACAAATAAACGCTGTATAATTACCTTGAAGTCTCCAGTTTTAAGTTTGTCGACCAGCTGCTGGTCGGGCTTGGTCTCCGCGAGGCACTCCGTGCGGTGCTTCTTCAGCTTCTCCTTCTGTTCATCGGTCAGGGCCTGCAGACAAAATATTTATTTCACATCATCACATCATCAGCCTATAATAGTCCACTGCTGGACGTAGGCCTCTCCTATTAACTATGCGCATAGACGCATTAGGAGGTAAATGCCCATAATCACCACGCTGGGTAAGCGGATTGGTGATCGCAGTAATGTGTCCATTATGATGACGCTGCTGCCCCTCAACAATATTTTATCAAATAATGGTCAGTGACACTTCAATCCTTTAGTCGACTCTTACGACACCCGCAGGAGGAGTTGGGGTGGTCACAAATGTATTCTTACTGCCGTCACCACACGGCCAACTAATATTTACATATACATAAATATTAGTTTATATTCTGCCTCTGAAGATAGGTAGGTACCTAAGACTTATTTTGACATAAAGTTGGGACAAACGATTTAAAACGGCAGTTCCATTGCCTGGCTAAAATGTCATTCGGATACGTTGATGATAAATAATTATACGTTCAAATAAAAAAGAATGTCTTAGAATTTCAGATCAAAGTATAGGAATCGAATTTCGCGGCTTTACGACAAAACCGGGATAATTCAGAAAGTCTATTATGCCGAGATAGGTACTCGTATCACGGTTTTGTCGCAAAACATTGAATTATGAGTATGACAATCTCTAATTATACTTACATTATTTTGCGTTTCTACCGAATATAATCTACGATTGAAGAATCGAGTTATATATAAATCATTATTCATTTTCTTGGGACTTTGTCCTTCCTTACATAAATACAGTGTGTTTCCATGACCCGCGGGCTTTTACGAAAATGGGTAATAATACACATTACAAGCAATCGTTTTCAAGTATTAACATTTGACAAATAATTAAATTGACCATACAATTAATTTTATTTCCTCCGAACTATCAATGTAACGCGTGTACTGCTTAGTTATCAAACGTTGTGAGTGGCTGCGATCTGTCATTGTCAAGAGCAAATTAACGATCCATTTTGAAGTTCATTGCTTCTCAATTAACTTTTCTTAGAAAGCTAATTACTTTTAAAATTATCATTTTGATTCGAATAATGTTCACGGTTTAGCTAGAAATCTGCATCGCATTCCTCGGTTTCGATAAAAGCCAGTATCGTAGACACACACTGTATACTGACCTGACAAAATAAAACTACCGGCTAGCTATGTAGCCTGTATCCATAATCATAATGGCTTACATCTATTTTTGAACTAACAAGTAATATAACTCATTTTAAAAGCATGTGGATTCTAGAATATTATACCTAGTAGTTATTCCAGAATAACTGGTCTTACCTACGCCCTTGATTCGATAAGGCATCGATTGCTATTTTAAACAACACCAAGAAATGGTTAAAAATAATATCAAGTGAATGTAATAATAACGTAAATTGATTTACAAATACAATATCAACTCAACACCGTAAAAGTTTCCCGATAAAATATTATGATACTCGTACAATCAGCAAAGTAAAAGGTGTATTACGTTAAGTATTAATTGAAGGGTCCACGGAAAAAACATGTTAAAAGTAAGGTGGTTTTTCATATTTTAAAGACAAACGGGTCTTAATCGCGTAAACTTACGTTTAATTAAACCCGTGGTCGCAGGCAGACCCGTTTAATTAAGACCCGTTTGTCTTTAAAATATGAGTGATAATCGTGAAAGTTTAAATCAATATAAGGTGGTTTTTCCTTCTGTAATTTGAATTGACTAGATATGTTCTTTCCGTGGACCCTTCAATTACTCATTTATGTTTATGTCCAAAAGTGGATCAAGTGGACATAGGTATACTCGTATTACAATATTTTATTAAAACGTATCGAGAAGTTTTCTCACCTGAGCCGCGACTAGGCAAACTGCGAATATTAGGTAAGTCTTCATGTTGCTCCCCTGAGGATCAGTGGCGAGTCCTGCGGGAGCCGCGCGCTTTATACCCGCGCGAGATACGCCACATTGACGATAATCCACGGAGTATCAGGGATGTCGCACATTTGGCATTTAATTGTTAGGTATTTTCCAGTATGTTTTTGTGAGTAGTTAAAATATATGTAAACGGGGATGTATTGTTGATAAATGTTGTGACTTAAGTACTTGTATTTATTAGTTTTTGACTAGATCTTAGTATAAGAAAAATATAATGTACCTACATACGCTTATGTAAGCTGACGCGAGGGGAGATGAAATACTTTTTATGCGAGACTGTCAGTGTTGTGTTTTATAAAATCATAACTATCATAGGATATGAAAACATTACACTGATGATTCCTTAAGTATTTAATGTATTAACCTCCTAAGACCCAGTGACATTCGCTTAGTTTTCGAATTTAGAAAATTCTCTTCATTACTAAAAGTTCAAAAGAAATTTTGGAATATGTGCAAAATTTTGTGCACGAGGACTGAGGAGGGTATATACCACATCTTCGGTAAAACTACTGAGTCCAGAGATACCATAATTGTACCTACTAAATATACTTATTATAGCATACCTTAAGTTATATCGTGTACAGTATTGTATAGTGTACACCATATCTTATAGTATGGTTAGTTAATTAAATAAAAACCTGTGCTATAAGGTTATAACTAAATAAATTTATACTTACTCATTACTCGTATTTTCTTCAAAACGCGGTTGGCCACCCCTGCACTGGTAAGTGCGGTCTGGAAAGATCCGGGCTTAGCCTGAGAGCCATCGCACCTACTAGCATCGGTTCACACGGGGCGAAAATAGTAGATTGTTCAACGAGGGACTAAAACAGGCCATTATGACACGAGATATTTATCCACCCGAGCGCAGCGAGGGTGGATGTAGTTCGAGTGTCATTATGGCTGTTTAGTCCCGAATTAAACACTCTACTTTTCACTTAGAATGCGAGGAAAAAAACTACGGTGTACATAATCTCAGTATTTAATAACAGAAATAACAAATAAGAAACAAAAAAATGTATGTTCTGCGATGTCAAAACTTCCGATTTCTTCGGAACATGGCCACTTGATGATAAGTTCGCAAACTTTTTCAAGTTATATGGTTTAGTTGCAGTGTGGTTTTAAGCATGGAATATATGCTACAAGGTGATGACGGTTGATATTTCTTAGATTTTTCATCAAACTATGTCAGAAATACGCCTTCCATAAATGACGTTGGTACCTAATTTGCTTTCCAGTTTTCCAATCCATAAAAGTTTGATACGCTTTTGAATATATTACACTAGATTTGGGCGGCAAAAGATTTTGCACCACCTCTTTTGCATTCTTCTTCATTCTGGAGTAAGGCGTTAATACTTCTTCATCGCATGACGTGACATCGTAAATTATATAACTACGATTTGAACAATATTACTTATGGACAAAAACACAAAAAATAAGCAATCAAATTCGTTCCGCGTTTTAAATTTAATCTGTATTCCTTTTTCGAAATATGACGCTTTAAATACTTGCATATTTAGCCAACGAATTGGAGTTAACTACATAACTATTTTGAAGCTAATTGGTTATTAAAACATAAGTAATAAATTGGATTCAATCTTAATCATATACATATTAAACAAGTATTAAATGTACATGTATATCAAGAAAATAAATCTATTCTCCTTAATATTTTTGCATGATTGACATTTTGAGGTTATTTTCAATGTCAATAATCGTACGTTCAAAAAATCATACTAGAAATGGCTGTTTAGGGGTTTCCAAAGTCAATTAAAAAAAAGTTTAGAGGTTGTATACACGGCATGCACAAAAGTGGTCCATACACAAACACTGAAAATGACGACTATCCTTTATTCTTGAACACCGTGAGTGTGGCTGTTTACGGGTTTCCAACGTCAATTAAAAAAAATTTACTTTAGTCCCTAGAGATTAATAAAGAGTTTTAGTCCCGATATGCAGGGACTAAAATAACATTTTAAGAGCATGAGAAGTGAAAAATATACTTATATAATTATTAGTAGACATTTTAATTATGTGAGAGCTACATAAGCGTTACAGTAGGTAATCATGTCTTCGCTTTTATAAATATTTATTAAAAAATATGTGTGATGAGGTGGAGGTGACGTAACGTTTGAGTTTTATAAATGTGAAACGGACAGTTTTATAGATGTCTGACTTACTTACTTTCTTTTCACGACATGAAGTTAGTCTCTAAGTCGTACTTTAAGCGAATTAAGTACATATATGTAACTTTTGTTCCGCGATTTACTAGTCTCCCAGAGTTTGTATTTGAATTAGCAAATAATTAACTACATAACTGTGCGAAAATGATTATGGATACAAAAATCTCATATAAAAATCGCGTCACGTTTTCCAAAAGAAATGTAGGTATTCCACTCAAAGAGGTAGTCCACAAAAAGGTTCACGTATAATAAATCAAATAAAACATCGGTTAAGTGCGGGCAGGACTCACGCACGAAGGGTTCCTTGTCATTATATTTTTATTTTTGTTTATACGTTATAGGGATATACGTGTAAAAATCAAAATAAAGATTTTTACACGTATATCCCGCACCACAGCTTTATTTTCTGTTTGGCCTGATGGTTGACTGGTAGAAAATGCCCTCTGGCATTCAGTCCGCCCTTTGTACTCATACATTTTATTTGTGCAATAAAGACTAAATAAATAAATTCCGCCTTTTGGCAGATAGAATACGAATTATACATATTATGCAATCACAAATCGCACGAATTATGATCAAGCCTAGCCCCTAAATACGAGTATATATTGTTAAAGATATTAATCATAGGCCTCTAAAGTTCCTGCTCAAGTTATCAACACAACGCATCTCTAGTTATCAAAACACCTAATGTAGAAGCAGCAGAACATACTAACTGATAAATTGCGATTCGACAATCAGAATAACAGCTTAATGCAATAACCCGATTGATTTATTGTTGTCCGTTGACCCTTCGGCCTCTGGCCACCGACCAGTAACAGTCACGTGGGTGCGTCTATTACATGGAATAGTATTTTTTTATGTTAGGCATAGTACTTTCCCAATGGAATTTACACATAATTATAGGATAGTGAAATAGGTGCCTTGGTTGGATTTTTATACTTATTTAACCTTCTAAGGCCTCGGGTACAAAATTGTGTAGGTTACATTATTCGAATTTCATTATGACTTTTATTAAAGTGAAAGTTCTATGGTCAAAAACTTAAACAAATGGCATTTAGTTTCAGGAGATTAATTAAAAAGAAAGCGGCCTGATTATAGGTTGCTAATTAAAAAGGATTTTGATATTATGATAAGAGACACGTAGTCAACTGATAAATTAGTCGGACAGACAGAAAGATGAATTAACCTTGAATTATCGACTGCTAGGACTTAAAAAAAAATCGACTGATATGAAATTCGAATATAAATGCATGTACTCGTATACATACCTACGTTAAAATAGTTCTGCATTCCAATGTGAATTATGTGCAATTATGTTTGATTGGATCCGCAAATATACCTAGCAGACAACATATGAGCAAATTGACAGTTTACTTATTTAAAAAATGAGATCTTTGATTAAATATTATCAGATCTCACAGGTTATGTTCCAATTGGTTGACTGCACATTGTGAGCGTTTTAGTAAAAACGTCACACTTTGTATCTTGCCATAAAGACGGAATTGGCTTGTACCTTTATACGAATTGAATGTCTAAAAGCCCTTTTATGGCAAGCGACAAAGTAGGACGTTGTTACTAAACTGCTCACATTTACGAGTATTAACTATTTTTTTCCTATACCTATACTAACGCGATTATTGACTTGATAAACTGCAGAAGAGAGAAGCAGCAGTAGGGCAACAGCAAACTTCGAAATTCTTCAATTTCGAGCATCCGTCGTTGTCACACTAATGACTCCTTCGTTGGAGTGACGGAGGCAAATCCTCGAAATTTATGATTTTGGAAGATCGCGGTAGGCCACCAGGTCTTATTTTAAGTATGAACAAAAATGTCACTTGTATCATCTGCGGCCCTGCACCCTGGCACAAGAGTTGCGCGAGAGCAACACGAGTGTTTCTATTTTAAATTGTATATCTTATTATATGAATAAATAAATGTTAAATCCCATTCCAATCGAGCCCACTTGCATGCAATATCCATTCCTGTTGTGACTGCGGTGTAGCGTAATTCGTATGCTATTTTAAAAATAAGACTTATTTACATATTCATGCAACTTATTTACTTAATCGTATTTTTATCGTCCTCGGATATTTCCATTTTTATGAGCATTGGACATCCAGTTACCCGCCAATACTTCGTACTAGTGTAAGTAAATTATGTAGGCATGTATTGTACATAAATTTTATTTGTTATACACAGGATTTTGCTTTTTAAACAAAGCAAAATTAACAAGGCACCCTTAGGGAAAAAAGTTTATCATGGGCCAAATATTTGATACAATTTGTACTAGGATCTAGATTGATTATAGGCACTGCTCAACGCGAGCTACTAAGCTATGAACTATCGGCTATAAAGAGACACGGCGATACTCGCCCGGCTATCAGCTATCACCATCGGGAGAGCTATGCTATAGCTATGAACTATCGGCTATAAGCACGAACTTAGTTAGTAGCTCGCGGTGAGAGCTAGCAGTATAAGGCCGGACTTACACGGAACTTGTTGTTTACACGGAGCTGTTGAGACGGAACTATATTAAGGAATGAGAGTTAAATATCACTATCTCATTCCTAAGTGTAGCTCCATCTATAAATTACGTAAGAATTCACAATGTTTCCCCGCCTAATTGTAACATTGATAGAGTGTGGCAACTGAGTTCCATTTTTGGCGGAAAATTCATTAAATCTTGGGATGGTCACGCATTGTGTTGCTAAAAAACTTGTCCCGTTCATGATCTTTCCACGTAATCAAATATCCGGGAACATGAGAGAAATAAAACTTAAAGTATCAAGATATTTGCACTAACCTACTATGTTGCTTATATTTAATCATATACCATAATGATCATCAATATCATCATAGAATATTATATAATCGATAGAATCATAGAACAGATAGACAAGGAAATAATGGTCAACAAAATTTGGTTAGTCAAAATCTAACCCGATCGGCGATCACATAAGGAAAAATGTTAACAATTATCATTTACGCTATCAAATGACTTATGACTTACTCGTATAATGAACTAACGGGAGTTATTGCCGGAAAGTCCTTACGTAGCTCCCATAGGTAGGTAATAGAATAATTTGAGACATGACATCATTCAGTATCGGGTAGGGCTATTACGACTGATTCTCTTTATTAGGCCTCATTTTCTCATTTCTACCTGTTTATTCATTTTCAGACAACTTTGGACCTGTGGGTCGGTAAGTGGTTAAAAGTTAAAACTCAGTTTATGCCATCATATACACGTTATTTTATAATAACAATATTTTGAATTGAACATTCAGAAAATTGCATATTAAGGATACCTAGCTGGAATAGGATGTTGTTTCTTCGATATGTAAGCGTATTTATAAAATGCACGTATTTCATGTTCTTTGTGTAGATCAATTAAGTAGATTAAATATAGCTTCGCGTGCGTAAATTTTTCTTTTTAAGGCACTTGTTATGAAAAAAGTCGTTCGATACACGTGATGAGAGTACACGTGTAAAATAGTACATTACGACACAAGTGCGAAAAACATGAAATTCGACACGATTTACGAATTTCGTTTTTGCACGTGTCTCGTACGACGTTTTTTAGTGCAGATGGCTCTCCAAAGTTTCGGACCTAAAATGGCACACTTCTCGCACTAGAGCCTAAAAAAGGCACCATCTGTACTAAAAACTTCTTTTTAACTCGGGTGCTTGTCGTTTCACTCGGGGTTCAACTTTCACCCTCGTCGAAAAAAACATTTTTTGCACTTGCATCGAAATGTACTATTATCTGCTTGTTTTAGAGGATTGGTAAGTAATGAGGTATGTGAGTACCTTTTTTCTATTCATTGACTGATGATTGTTCTGAATGGCGGCAGACGGATACTAGTTTGCAGGGCTCCGTCCCAGTGCTACACCAGAAACTACAAGGTAACCATACATATCCAGTGTGATCCGAGTCATGACCTCAGATTTACTACCAAACTAACAGGCAAGATTTCTCTAATTGACAATACAGATTGGATTAAGATTGTGTAATCTCGTGGCCTTGGTGTGTTTGTAGCATTTGTTCTCGTAGGAGACTATAAGACTTAGATATAAACTCGTCGTTAATTAGCAATAAAAAATGTGCAAAAAATCATTACCTAGTCCAAATCCTGATCGATAAAATAAGAAACAAATTACAATGTTAAGAACACGGTACCTAGGCTATCGTGGCTCTCAGTGGCGAACTTATCCCTGTAAGGGATCTCTTCCAGTTTCAGCCATTGAGCAAAGGAGTTGTCTACGAGTATAGGAAACAAGTGATAGACAAACATACCGTGAACACCAAATACTTAACTGTTATATACCAACTGAGATAAACTCATACATCCAATACACATACTCGTATAAATATTTAGAATATAAATTACATATACTACACATCAATAAATACCTACCGCATCATCATAAATAGAATACCTACTCAACCAATTCACGAAAGTCGGAATGCCACAACTTTTTCAGATTGTTCTTGAATGACGCTACAGACTGGGACTGTCTGAGGGACAATGGAAGCCCATTCAATAATTTCACAGCACGCCCCTAAAAAGATCAAGAGTAAGTACGCGACTTATTACACGGCAAAGCAATAGTAAGGTTAGCACTCGAACGCAAGCGGTGATTACTACCGTTAGCTAAATAAACAAATCCTTCGGAAACATTAGGAGGCGAAGAAGGATTGAAAAGGATGTTAAAAAGTAAGGGCAGAATATGTACGTCTCTGCAACGACGGATCGGAAGCCAGCCGAGCTGAGAACGAAACTGAGAAACCTGGTCACATTTTCGCAAGCCAAATATATTTAAAAAAAAACCTTTTATACGAAATGTCATTATGATACTCATAAGTGCTTTTGGGCGAAGGAAAACATCGTGAAGAAATACCTGCGAAGAAATTCAAGGGTGTATGTGAAGGCCTAACAAGTATCTACTGAGCCAGCGTTTGATGTCGAGTTGCGGAAAAAATGGCCAGAATACAACAACAACAAGCCAAATATATATGGTGCACACATTTTACAGACGCTCGAGTTTATCCAGCAGCTCTTCCCTAAGATCTAGAAAAGCAATATCTCATTAATCCAGAAGATGAAGCAAGTGAGACTGCGCAAGAGTTATTTTAGTCATTTTTGTACGATGTGTAATTGTCTGGGTTTTTTATTCAAATTTAGATTATATATAATATTTTCTTCGGTTACCACGAGGACTACACATGAAATAAAACAATGAAAACGGATAAACTCGCGAATATTAACTGACTTTAACTTCCGTGGTCTGCGGATGACACCCGCAGACCACGAACTGTGCATCTTGGGAAGTGAGTTTTCCTACTATTTTCTGATCAGAATTTATTGAGTTTACTTTATTTCTGCAAGTTTTTAGGGCAACGTGTGATATATATCACACGTTACCCTAAGATTTAACTATTTGCCGCTCACTCTACCCATATGGGTAGAGTGAGCGGCAAATAGTTAAATCTTTCTTGCAAATACTATTACTTTGTTTCAAATCTTCAGCAATAACTTGCAGGTGTAAATCTGGGTATAGATTATGGTCAATCCATTTCAGGTCATTCTTCACGCTGCAATTTCTCGCAGCAGTCGATGAAAACGTTGCAAAGTGTTGCAACTTCTAAACTCAACGCGATTTTGGCAAACTTCCGCGCATGCGTTCTTCACCCCAAACTCAAACTGGTTCAAAAGTAAACATAGTCCTGTTGAACAAACTTGTGTTTCATAATATTTTTAAAAGTCTATCGTGTGCAGTTTCTCGAAAAATATGTGAAAATGGGGGACAAGCAAGCTTATATTATCCGTTTACTTATTTTTGGAGATAAGTCGCGTAAGTAGGCAATATTATATATCTATATTGTATGTAAGATTACTACTAAGATACTTTGAAGACGTTATATTACTTGATGTTACAGAAATAAAAAATATTATTAAATTAATTCAGCTGTCGCTCCGAAACACTCCATAGTGCATTTTCCATTATTTTTTGTAAGATGAAATTCAATCTACTATTTCTAGTAGGGAAAACATACTTCCATATGAACCTACAGTAGGTATTTCTTTTTGCCCAGAAATAGTCGTCTTACAATTTATTTTATGATAATGCTGCATTGATTTAAATATAAGCAAAATAATCATGAAATAAAAATATTGTTACAGATTATATCGCGTATATTAATTAATTTTATTACATCCCAACGTTTCGAACCCTTTATAGGATTCGTAGTCTACGGGTGGCAGACAGTTAAATTAATAAATATATCCGACATAATCCGTAGGCAACAATCATTTTATTTCATGAATAATTATTGCGATAATCGAAGAAATTATTAAGTAAAATAATCGTTTAAAGGCGTTTGAACGATTCAAATGCATAATATAATGTTGTGAGAAATATAAATAAATAAAAACTTGTATATCTGATATATTATGCTGTATATCTGGTGCGCAACCAACTTCGGGATGGTACGATAAAAGCCGCAGTGCGCAGCGCCATTGGCTGCAACTTCAGATTAGTTGACGATCGCGAGACGTGGAATGAAAAAAATACGAATATACTAGAAAAACAAACTAAACAACCGATGATATTGGAGATGTAATGATTCAAATACAGTCAGTCGTCTTTTGTTTTTTATATTTTATGATACAAGAGGCAGAATTTTTGTGAGCCGTGCTTTGTTCGTGTAATTTTCCGGTAAGTGTATTTGATGTTTTAATATAATATTATACTGTGTATTGATTTTAGCATTATTTCTGTGGATAAAAATTACAATTAATAAGCCTTAAGATGTTTACTACGTACGTGTCGGCCTATTTGTCAGCACTCGGGACTGACAACTGTGACTAAATATTTATGTTAGTTGGTTTGCTAGGGCATTTCTATGAATTCTGTACATGGCATGGAATTAGTTACACAAATCTTATTTTTTTTGTATTAAAAATGTTACTCCTACATACATTTATAAAATTCTGTTTGTAAACTTCGTGTGGGACAATTCGTACGTAGATAGTTGATTTAGTTTCTTACCCTTATTTACCTTGAAAATGTAGGTTAATACTCGTACGTCAAAGTTTTGTAGCCATTCCTGCCTCTTTGAAAATAAAGCATTAGATAGGACACAAAAGCATTTTAGCATGTTATTATTTTTAACTGGATAAGAGCCGTGCAAAATTATTAACTATTCCTAAAGTTATACCATAATGGCTTGATAACATTCATATCCATTTGTTTCGCGTGTCTATAATTACGATCTGTTGACCAATAGGGCATTGACATCAGCATTTTCCATAAAAAATAGCACATTCGGGGTTGCCTGCACTGCGTCCAATCGATCCAAACATCGCGCATGCGTAATACAGCGTTCTGTACGTCAGTGACGATAGAGCGCGGCTGGCGACGAGATGCCGAAACCCACCCCCGAGGAGGATCTGGTTATACCCCCGCAGGACCAAAAAATATGTGGGACAATATGCGTGTGTCAGATGACTGCAGTCCTCAGCGCGGTGGCTCTGGTCTACCTTACCGTCGCGATTTACATGCCTTACACAAGAGCCACAGCCTCAGGCATCGATCCAACACCGATAATGTGCACGACAACTCGAGCTATCAACAAGGACAACTGTGACTGGGGCTCCTGTGGAGAATGGTGCCTTAGCAAGACCTCAGGAGCCTGTATCCAAATCTACGTCAACGTCAGGAAGAACGGGACGTCTTTGTTGCTATCAGAATGTGGTAGTGCTGCAAATAAGACTTGCTACGGTATAGATCAGGAGAACGCAAAGAAGTATCACTGTATTAGAGACGAGTGTAAAAACTTAACCGGAACTTTTAACTGTACTGAAGGAAAGTGCATAAATATTACCGATGCTTTTGAATGTGCTTTCAGGGAAACAGATCCCCCCTTAAAATGTTCCGGTAGAAGAGGCAAAATTACATGTATAGATGTGCATGGATTATTTTCTTGTAATAGAGGTACTTGTAGGAAAATAAAAACTCCCTATAATTGTGACCGTCGGTGTGTTGACATTCCAACCCGTAACAAAAACGTTATAGTATTAAGTGGAGACAGAGTCTTCTTAGCAAAATGTGCAAAGCTAGCTCAGGAAGATACCGGTGCTATAGTCTGGACAGATAACGGCGAAGAAGTTTTGATGTTGTCTTGCCATGCTGTTCATAATGGAACGTCAGGAGTAGTAGCGGTCGATTGCATAAACGCAGCTTTGCTGCCAAAAACTGATATTTCAGATTTAACGAACTTTACATACCTTCAGTATTTATATCAGTCACGAGCTGTTCAAAATCGAGTGATTGCTCCTACCGAAGTAGAACTCACCCTAGCTAATGATAGTCGATTGATGATCAATCTAGAAGGCTGCGTCAACACTCTGGCCGATGAATGTAAAGAATTCCTTAAAGATTATGGCAGAGATGGTGCAGATCATAATGCTAAAGCGAGATTCCCTTGCTTTTACACGGAAAATAATCCAGAAATTGCTGTTGCTCGATTTGATCTGGAAACGACAGAACGCCAATTTATGGTGGCATTGATACTGCCGACGGTACTAGTTGTGGTATCGTGTATAACGCTGATGCTCTGTCAACGAACTGTAGAAGTCGGTGACGATGCAAAGATGAGATTCAAGGGCTGTGCAGGAGGACAAGCAGAAATGCAAATGTCTCCAAATGATCCTGTTTCTCCACTTTGAGATCAGTCACGTAAGAAATTGTTTGTATTGTATATCTAGAAAAAATATTATTTACAGTTAGAATAAAATATGTTGAACTCATTTTAATTGCTACCTACCTAAAAATTTAATTTGGTTGATCTAATGATTTTTTTTTGTTAAGACGTACCGTCACTAGCAATTGTATTTTGCCTTATGAGGGCTGCGACAATATCTGACACATTGTTATTTTTTACTGACATAAGAACATGTCACATATTTTTGACTCCAAAATTGATAAAATAATTAATCATTTAATCATTTTCAGATTTAACACTGGTAGCTATGAAAACCTTTGTAAATGAAGGGTCCACGGAAAAAACATGTCCAAAGCTTAAAAAAATCAGGGCAAATTCACACCTTATTCTGTTAAAAGTAAGGTGGTTTTTCCTTCTGTAATTTGAATTGTTCTTTCCGTGGACCCTTCAAATAGTCACCTAAAAGTTTCAAAATCTAATTTCAAGAAATCATTCGTTTAATTATTCATTTAATCACCTTTGGAGTCATACTCTATGGTTCCGTTTTAGTATATGATGTAATTGTCCATGAATCAATGGTTCCATGACCAAAATTAATTCTAGCCCAGGAATACGTTATTTGATTGCCGTTTTACTGGCTTTTGAGTGATCATGTAATTTATTTAATAATTCATAACGTCAACGTTATGAATTATAAATTACAAGATATTCAAATATCTTGGAATAATTCAGTCGTTCGAAGTGGTATGAAGTGGTTCGAATCTTTTGTATCAATAAGTTAAACATAATGTGGTTACATTTCACATGGTGAATATACACATACACATACTCGTACACGTATCCCGAAATCTAAAAAATGAACCCTAAGATATTTTTATCAAGAGGTTTTTTTATAATTGACTTTGGTAACCAATCTTTATTACACTTGTTAATATAAATTTTACTTATGTTAATGTTTTCTATTTTTTCAGGCGTTCCCCTCCTCTGCGAGGGCCCGGCTAGTTCACTAAGAGACGATTAAACGCATGCTATGACGCGCACCTAACCCTCGGCTCCATGTCTACTATGAGCAGGTCTCGCACCAGCCTCTCCCCGGCCGCCTCCGAGAGGTCTACCCTTCCCATGGGTGCCTCCGCAGAACCGGGGAGCCCTGAGTTCAAACCCTTAGAGCCGACGAGGGAGCAGCTGCTTGCACATTTCTTTGAAAGATTCAAATTTTACACATCACTTTGCCTCGGAACGTCAGCCATACTAGCGGTGTTTGCTTTCCTCTTTTTAATCCCTTTTGTGGTTGAACCAGCCATACAGACAATATTGGCTGAATTCGTCCCAGAAGCAGGAATATGTTCTGTGTCTGCTCACGTTCACGCTGAGACACTGACGAACTGCACATGGGCTTCTTGTAGAGAAGGCTGCACAACCGCACACACCAAGTGCCATAAAATAAGAGTAAATCTGGCCAGAACTCCGTTCGTTGAAGGTGGGCCAGTGCCAACTGAATGGGATGAAATAGACCTAAAATTTCTTATAAACCCTGAAGGTTGTGGGTATCCTCCTAGAGTGAACTGTTCAGTATTTGCAAATGACTACGCTGGACCAGACGCACCAAAGATATTTCCATGCTACTATAGTTTGACGAGACCAGATCTGGTAGTGGCGAGGTACTCTTGGGATTCAACGATTCGAGGGCTGGTATTGGCTCTAGTGCTGCCCACAGCAGTTTTCGTCTTTAGTCTAAGTGTTCTCGCGTACTGGCACTGTCGTTGCTGCGACAGGGCCTGCAATCGTAGAGTACACGCAGAATCATTCGCAAGTAAAGAAGAGTAAGTATTATTTAATACCTTAATGTAATATTCGATGTTTCCACGTACCTATTTTGCTACCAAAAATTTAAATTTGTTTAATTTTAGTTTGATTAGTAGATTTTTTTTTTTTTGCGTTATTGATATTTTGAATGCTGGACTTTCAGGTCCGATTGTGATTTCAAGTTTGGTGAAGGACGAGCATATTTACATCATTAGTTATAACGGAAGTAGTAACTTTTCAAGTATGTTTGACATTGAACCTTATTGCACTGTGTAGAGTGGAACAAATTATTTTTATCCTTTTCACTCAAAAACTTTGCAATCTTTGCCTAATGTTTACGATTATATTAAAATTTCATTTGTTTTAAACATACTATTACAGCTTTTTCATTATTTATTTTAGTTAATTTTTTCATGATTTCAAGTTTAATATTATCACTTTTGTTTAAGTATCGTAAAGGTTAGACGACTAAGCCTTCATATTTTAAATATAACAGTTTTAGTTCGTGTAATACATTGGTACATTATTTTGATAATGTCGTTAGGTATGTTAATCGGAAATGACTTGAGTATCCTATTTCCCTAGTACGAACACGCAAAGCAGTTGCACTTTCGACTACAGTAGTGCATATTGCAAGCACACATTTTATGCAACCGAATAAACATTTAAATATGCAGTACATTAATTTATGCTATATACATTACCAACCGTGTGTACTTCATAACATACATGTATAAAATCAGGTATTAATGAGGTTTATTGATACTTTTTCTGCCACTATGAGGCGGTGAGATGGCACCAATGTGGCGTAAGGTCCTACGAACTGTCAAAATAATATATTTTGGAGTATTTATTTATAAAAGCTTAGGAATGTATTGTTTTCTTAAATAAACAAATAAATCAGCTCCAAGTAAATTCCCACGAATTTATTTTTAAAATTCTAGTAATTTTCTTTAGTATCAGTGACTTTGTGCCCCTGTTTTAGAGCTCTATCTTCAGTTCGGCGTTTTCTAGTCGTAAATCGTAATCCATTACAAAAATTCCAAATACAACAGAATTTCGATATTTTGTGTTCAGTATGAATCTGACAGCTGTTTGGACCTCACGCCTACGTAGTGCCACTTGGCGGCAAAAAAATACCGAGAACCCTCATTGATTGATTTCATATCCATTTTTGCTTAATGTGAGACTAAACGTAGACTTCCGAATCACGTATCAAAAATCTGATAAGTACTTAGTACATGCAGCAAGTATAAAACATACTAGTTTCTAGACAACCATTTTGTAAATATGGATAAACCTAATTATATTATATTAAGCCAAATAATGATCAACCTGACTAAGTACAACAAGGTAGCCATTATTACCAACTTATGAAATAAATGTTAAAACATGTAAAATGTG
>JALPQI010002599.1:0-79736 GCA_025490895.1 Thaumatotibia leucotreta
TTATGCACTAAATTAATAAGATAAAATGTACAATTCAATAATAACTTAAATTAAAATTCCAGATCAAAATTAATGATCCAAAGTTAATTAAATACAATACTACGCTAAATGCACTTAACATACACCCGGCTCAAAGGTTCCCATTACCCCCTCTGCGTTTCCACGCTGAACCACAATGTAGACCTGCTGAACCAGGTATGACCCAGACCCAGATCGAGGATAGCAGCCTCTCTCGCGCCAACAACGACGCCCAATATCCTTAAAGAAAGCGAGAGCCTCCGAATCCCACGGACCAGGCCTACTACCGCGAAAATCGAAATTCGTAAATTTCGAGGATTTTTCTCTGTCACTCCAACGAAGGCGTCATTAGAGTGAAAGAGACAAATCCTCGAAATTTACGAAATTCGTTTTTCGCGGTAGGGCCGCTGCATCTCGATAGCCACCGGTAAGGAGTCATAATCATAACATTAATAAGTTCGATTTCGTTGTGACTTGATTTTGACAATCTTTAATTGTCAGCTGATAAAATAAAACTTAACCTTAACATATTTTTTTCTTCTTAACCTTGTTCCATTTACTTGGGATCGGCTCTCCTCGACGAGCGTCGCCAGGATGTTCTGTCCTGGGTCATCTCCGGTGCTATTTGCGCATCTGTGTAGTTATTTTACGAAATTTGTCATCTTTGCGATAGTATATTAGAGTAACCAAAAATAATCCTGCTAGCATTTTAACACATAACGAAAGATAATTTCAATTCTAAAGGAATCAGTGGAGTACTATGTAATTTTTGTTCTTAGTTTTTTAATAATGTACCTCAATCTAGGAGCTGTTTTACAATTTTTGACTTAATAGGTAAATTTGTTCACTATTTTATAATCAAAATGATATTAAAGCGGTATGTAACTTATATAGGTATATGAGTTGGAAAATGAGTCGTCTAAGGAATGAGTAGAGCACTTTTTTTCATTTTCATATATATTTTTTTAATAAATTCGAATTTAGCTAGAACAAATTTAAGAAAAAATACCATCGTTTAGTAGATAAATTATAGTACTTATAAAGCATATTTCATAAAAATAACAATGCAAAAAAGACATCAATTTCATGTCTAATTAAAACATTATAAATTGTATTAGAGGACATGAACATTTTTATCCTCCTACGGCCCAAAATTTTAGAGGGTACTTCCGAGAAAAACCCAGTGTCCTAATATTAGAACTAATTAATAAAGTCCTGAACGCCCAGAACAATTTTTTTTTCATATCTGGTTAGCCCTATCGAATACAAGTTTTATATTTTGTGGGTGTTATAATAATGATTTAGGCTTGCCAGGAAATTAAAAAAAACACCATAATCTTTTGTTCTATATTCAGCACATTGGGCTTTTATTTATTATAAATCACATAAATAAGTCTTGATAATCTTATAGAAAACAAGAGTTTGAACAAGTTAATCATCACTTTTATCATTCCAAATACAAAAAAATTGCATACTTCACAGCAGGCACTTAAATTTTCCAAAAAAAAAACAAAAAATGTTTTAAGTCAAATATTTTTTTTATTTAAATATTTTTTATCAATTAAGTTGTGTGATGCTTCCTGCCCACGCCACAGACTCAATTTGAATCCTGATTATTGTAAACAAATGTTCAAAATATGTACATAATTAGTACGTCATGTAAAAAAAAAGTACGTTAAAGGTTTTGGAGATTTTGAACAAAATTAGTGGCGTGGGCAGAAAGTATGCTCCCTAGCCACGCCACCTAAAATAGCGCAGTAGGACTGTTGATTGTTATTTTTATAATGTTAAATAATTGTACGAAAATTGTTCGTCTTGAATATAAGCAACCCGCCGTCTAACCGTCCGTCCGTTTGTCACCTAATAAAATATAGTTGGCTGTATGCAGTTTTTCCTTGGTCCATTGAAAGTTAGTAAGCAAATTTAAAAAGTTAAATTTAAAAATGATTCACGTTAGTAAAGTGTAAATGCTTTTCTTTTTTTTTCAAAAGTACAGAAAAGGGAACAGTCACTATAAAAATAGACCAAAATAAAACTTAATCGTCTTCGTTTTCAAAATCAGTTTGCTGGAGTAAGTCCAAAACTTGACCATCTTTTAGAGTTGAAATAAAAAAAACTTTACGAACCCGACGGCCTTATACTAGGACAAAATAAACTAATTTCTACATAAATATCTATCATTTTCTTTATCACACGGGCATATAAATACATTAGAGTGAGAAGGATAGTAAATAAAAACGAAAAGCAATTTATGATATCACCGCCCATTGTACTAGTACTAGTACAAATACATTTTGATACAAAAATCATGTTAAAATACACGAAATGAAGTTAAAAAAACAGTATATATATACCAATAATTTATTTCTTTATCTCGAAAATAAAACCAATCTTAGTGAGTAAAATGTAAAGATTACAAAGATAATAATAAGTTAAACAAACCTCTTCTCGTTTCATGTGTCATTGGTGCGACGTCTTGTGACAGAAAACCAAAAATATCACTCCCCGCTTATTTCAATCAATGCTGCCACAATGTCAAATATATACACAGACTAACCATTAACGTCAAAATGACATGGCGGGTAATTCAAATCCGCCTGGAAGGTGTAAATATTTTGTCCTAGTACTATCACGCTGGGTCTTGGCATCAAGTATCTATTTTGATACTTGGGCTTTCACTGCAAACGGATTTTGTCCTAGTATTAGTACTTCTGACCCCAGGAGGATATTGGAAAATACAGATACAGTATTGTATAAATCAATGTCCTCGCAAAACAAGGTTACCTACTTATAATTGTTTTTTTGGATACTAAATAATAGTATATATTTATCAAAACTATTTTTTTCTAATATCAATGGTACATTTTATCTTAAAAACAATTGCAATTCATACGTGTTAATTCATTATTAACGATTTTCACTTTCAAAAATATACCGGACTCTTAAGGTCTTTCTTAACTAGCTCCATTCGAGTTAGCTTGGGTCTTCCATGTCCCCTAGAACTCTCGCTTATTTTCAGCACCTTTCTCGTCATAGATTTCGATTTATTTATTTCATAATATTAAATGATCTTACATTATAAATGATGGTAGCCTAATTTATACGAATTTATACAGGGTGATTGGTAGTCCGATGCAAAGGTTTAAGGTGAAGTAACTATAGACGATTTAAAACCATTTAAGCCATTGTTGTCTGTGACTAAGTCTGACTATTTTTTAAATTTAATTTTTTGGTGTTTTTGGCCAAAATACGCAAAATTTTAAATGAACTGCTAATTTTTGTCCAAGTTAAGCGATAAACGTACTATTTTTTATTTTATTTAATTAAAGTAACGTGTAAACAGTCTAAGAAAACATATTAAAATCTTCTGTTTTATAAAAAAATATTTTTACAGAATTTTAAAGTTCGTGATCCAAAATGGAAAATGTTAAAATACCATTTTTAACATCATTTAAAAAAAACGCAGTGTGATTTTTTGTTCAAACCTTTTAGAAAACATGCCTAGTTATCGTTTTTTCATTTGAGATATTATTTACGCAGATATCTTCTATTTACGCAGATATCTTCAACAGTTATTGAAATTAGGACTTAAGAACTAATTTGAGGGAGAAAATTGAGAACCTTTTGTAGGTGTCATTAAGGCTTGGAGAAAAAGGTGTTTACAATAGCGAGGTCGTGTGTCAAATTATCGTAAATTGCAGGATGCTTTCACCCTCTGCGTTTGCCTGCCCTATTCCGAAGTTGAAGTGGATTTAACAAAATAAAATCATGACCTCTTATAAAAAACATTATCTCGAGGCGTACATAATAAATTAAAATTATAAAAATACACCTTTAAAAAATCGGCCTATCCTGTTACCAATTTTTTTTTTATTCGCCGTACAAATTTTATAAGGTGCCCAGCTGATGTAATATTTTTGAACTAAATATACTACGTGCGAGTGTATGATTCAAGGTTTCTAAATTAGGTAGTAAATACCTATATGTTTATTTTGTCTAATTTTAACTCAGTAAAATTTTTAGGGTTTTATATATTTTTGAACTTTTTCTACAACACGACATAATGTTATGTCGGTTGTGTGTCGGATATAATATATCCGACATAATTCAATTTAGTTTAGAACCACGCAAGTCGTTTTTATTAATAAATATTGAATGAGTTGTGTTTTAAAGTACCTAGTAAAACTACTAAAACTTACTTTATAAATTATAAATATTAGATGTCGTATTCTAAAGATAAATACCGAGTCCACCAACGACGGAGGTGGGATTCGAACCCACGTCCTCAGCTTTCGCGGCTGATTCCTAAATCACTCGGTCACTCCAGCTCGCTCCAGCGGCAGTTGGTGGACTCGGTATTTTTTTCTTTGACATATGACATCTACGTACAGCGTACTTAATATTTTTTATAACCAATATTTTTTATTTTTTTTATATTTTCGGGGTAATTAAATCTGGACTTACTGTCAGTGTGACAAAGTTCAAATTTCAATTTGACAAAAGTGCAACATAGAAACCTGTAAAATTGGGGCCGCGATATTATATTATATTATATCGTGATTTAGAATTTTCCACAACTGAGTAGAAGAAACTCAGTAAAAAATATAAAACTGGCGCCTTCATAAAATGGTAGGTACTAGGACCTAGGTACAGGTCTGGCTGTAGAAAAGATATCATTGTAATAATTGTAAGTTCATAATGTTAATGTATGTTTATTATGTGAGCCGTCGACCGGGATGCGGACATGCGCCAAGCCGTGTTATGAGGAGCGATACGATGCGTCTAGCTGAGCCCGAGTTCTAGAATTGTGACACGTGGCGGGTCAATGACCGAACGACCTGTAGGACTGCCGCCCCACTGGCCTCAGACCATCATATGCAGGCCCTATCATAATGTTTTATTTTGGGAAATCGGATTGGATTGGATCTGGTATTGTTTTGATTTTTTCTGAAAAGGTTAGTCTCGAAATAATCAGGTGGTAGGTTGATTACTTTGTCCCAATTGTCATAATACTCATAATAGGTATGGAGGTAATTTCGAAATTGGTTATAATGTACATAAAGTTAAAGCTGTAACATATGACCGCACTGGAGCGCAACCTTGAGGTGGTTCTTGGAATATAGATTGTATAATATATACTGGCGTGGACCTCCAGACAATCGCATCGAACCACAGGTGCGCTTGTGTTACCATATATATCGAATTGCCGTGTTTAGATTTAGTTATATTAGTATTTAGGCCATGGAATCTTTTACCATCTTAAATTAAACCCTTCGTTGTCCGCATAAAAAAATCTGTACATCCGTTACTTTAAGACACTGTTCCCGTAATTTTTTTTATTTCATAACCTGGCTTCACTGCCTTCCAGTTCACAAACTACTGTCAAACGCTTTGACCTTACACACGACGGCAATTGGTGCGGTCCGCACCAAGTAGTTCGTGCCCACTGCACCATTCCTTCTTTGTCCGTGCCTCTTCCCGTATCATTTGGGATCGGTCCTGTGAATATGTTTCTTCCAGCTCCCTGTATCGAGGTAACTCCCTCTGTCGAGGTAGCTGGTTGTGATAGTTTCCATATTTTTTTCTAGGTTTCTCCACCAGGTCCTTGTGATTGTTTGTCTGTGAAAAGTGTGTATACGAGCAAAGCTGCCCAATGAACTTCTTATATTCCAATTTAATCTTACTGAGTCTTAAGCCATTGCTTTCGTGAGTAAGTAGTGTGTTGAAGGACCTCCATCGAGTTTGCCACCAGCACTATATTGTCTGCGAGAAGGAGACTCTACGACACCCCTTTTTTAATGTTCTTCGTCAGGTAGTCCATTGCGGTGGCTAAGAATTGAACGTTGCTGAACTCCCACTTTGACGGAGATGGGCTGACAGGTTCCTGCTGGGCTACGAACTGAAGTTCTTGCGTTGGAGTAGAAGTCCTGGACGAGATTATGCTTATATGCTTCAGGAATATTTTGTCTCCTCCTCTAGGCTTGCAAGACTAGTCAGGGACTCTATCGAAAGCCTATTTAAGGAATGCCATAAACAGGTTGTTTTACATGGGACTATATTTTTCGCAAACATTTTCAGAGTTTGTGAAATTCCTTTACGTTGGCACAAGATTGAACATGTCAACTCCGGGATGCCAATTTTACCTATTACCAATATACAAGGTGCCCGCGAGGAGAGGGAAACATTTTAACAGCATATTCCTGAGACTAAAAGAAGCAAAACATGTTAAATGAGTTTTGGTCAAATCTGCAAAAAGAAAAGAAAAATGATTAGTTTTTTTTCACGTTTTGAAAGCCTCAATACACAACAATAGGATTTTATTAATGAAACTATCGCAAAAAAATTCAAACTCAAACTCAAACTCAAACTTATTTATTTGCCAGAATGCACGTACATAATAAAGGTCTTAAATCTAAAAAGTCTCAGTACATTCGGCCAGAATCGGCATGCAAATCAAGAAACACGGAAGTATTATTTACAATGTCAAAGAAAAATATTTACAATATGTACAGTAACATACAATATTTACAATAGGTAATTAACAAAATTCTACATGTTTAAGCCTGCGCACAAAAGGAATATTAGTGGTTATGGTCGGAAATGTCACAAAATATAATTATAAACCACCCATCTACAATAATTTCAAATAAAAAAAAAATATATTATTATTATGTATGTCAATCAAAGAAATATGTCAATGAGTACAACAATATCCAAAACAGTAAGTACAAGATATGTCAAATTATGCTAGTTATGGCTTGAAATTAAGATATTCAGTTACTGAGTAAAAACAGTGCTCATTTAAAAATTCAATTAACATTTTTTAAAAGATTATATTGTCATTTGTTACCCTAATTGATTTCGGCAACGCATTAAAGATCCTAGGAGCCATTGCGAAAATACTCTTTTGAAAAAGAGCGGATTTACCAGGGACCGGGTACAGTTTATCGCAGTGACGTGCCCTTGTGACATGTTTAAAAAGATTTGGGTTCTTTTTAACAAAAACTGCAGTCTCAAGTATGTACAAAGCAGGCACGGTGAGAAGTTTCAGTTTTTTGAAAGAGGGTCTACAGCTCATTGTGCGTTTTAATAAGCAAATGGCTCTTATGCACCGTTTTTGAGCTCTTAGAACTTTTGTGATATGGCTAGAGTTTCCCCAAAAGATGATGCCGTATCTAAGAGCAGAAGAAACGTAGCCATGATAAGCAGATATAACTGCTGTGTGATTTGCCTCTTTGTTTAACATGAACAGGTTATATGCATAGTTTTTAAGTTTATTACAAAGGTTGTCGGTGTGAGTTATCCAATTCATTTTGTCGTCAATGTATAGTCCTAGAAATTTTGTGTCATGTGTGTAATTAATATTAGTACCTTTGAATTCTAAAGCAGCACTATTAGCATTTTTCCTTTGGCTAAAGCTCATAATTGTTGTTTTTTGTAAGTTAATCTTTAAGTTGTTTTTTTCTAACCAGAGCACTATTGATTCTAGGCTACCAAATATTTCGGTTTTATTTGTAAGTGAAATAGTGCAATCATCTGCATACAGAACAATTGGATTCATGACAGCTCCTGGCAAGTCAAGTAAAAATGCACTTAAACGTTTTTTTTTTCATTTGCTAGGTTATTAAAGTTTTTTTTTGTTCATTTGATGTCTGTCAATTAAATGTGACAAGACTAAGACATCATGGTAACAAAATCGTTTCCTAAAATGCGTTTATCATAGCGTAACGGGCTAAAACGATTTTAGGAAAAAATCAAATATTCCCTTAAAATAGACTCAATCCAGAAAACTTCATATGACATTTTTAACTCCAAATTTGGTCAGAAATCCGCTGTTGATTTTTTCCCCTTCCTCATGGGCACCGTGTATTATTGAAAAAGATTGCGAGTCCGATCACTGCGATGTCACCTCCATATACATATATATATATATATATATATATATATATGCCATCACTGCGATATATATACCATCACGGGCATGGGCTATAATTTTGGGACGTCCTATATACTCGTATAGCCGTCCCAAAACTACGCGGACATGAGGGGAACGTACCTTAAATATCGTTGATCTATTTTGCTGAAAATTAAGGCTTAGTTATTTTTTTTAAAGATAGTAATTCTGTATTCACAGATTTTCTAAAAATTACTTATTTGGGAATCGAACACAAAAATAATAACTCCTGTTTTTATGCTGTCAGTCACCAGTGTCATAACAATGCACCTAAAGCTACGAACAAATAAAACATGGAAGCCGCACGCCATACTAAATTGCCTTTCAAAAACGGTCCTGTATTTTAGTTGACAAGTGTCACCACCTCTTCAATTCATCACGGCAATGAATTTCAAAATCAACCTATAAAAATTTAAGCCGCCATTTATAATTAGTTGTGACACTTGTGATTGGTCCATCAAAGTTTTGATTAGCTATATTCTATAAACAGTTGTTAAGGAAGTTGCGCCGAAATATGCGCGGAGTTATAAGAAAAGCGCTATGTCCTGCCCATCTTGGCACAATTGAACAATTGCTTTTGGGGGCATTTTTGAGCTGGCGTTAGACGTCCATGTTATATATGGTCGCAGACCTATAGAAATAATTCTTTTAAAGTAACAGATTCTCCTTATTAAAAATAAGATATAGTTTCTTTTTATCAAAACTATCTCTCTATCAACAATTTTTAGAGTACTTTCCCTTCATGTCCCAGTCCATGGACACCCAGTATATGCATCATGGGGATTTGTTGTTTTTCATATTGTAGATCATCCGTTTCACGTCTGCAGATGTAAGTATATCAAGCGCTCCTACGAGGGGAGGTAATACAGAGAAGTCTTGAGCTAGGGAACTCTTTATTGTAAGGGTGCCTTCTATTATTTATTTCAGAATTGACGACCAGAACTTTATCTTGGTCATCTTTATACATTCATTTTGTTTTAGCCTTGGCTTGGCTGGCAGCTAGGCGTAGTTGTGCCTTGTGCCTTTTTTTTTAATCTCATGGTCCTGCCTAACGTTTTCGACTCTCGTAATTCTTGTATATCCCACCGCACTAATATTAATAATAATTTCTTGCGATAGAAGCTTAGGTCAGGATTACACCTATAAGTTATTTCGTAAGTTGTAGGGATAGTGCTTAGTTACTTATATTAAGGAATGAGATAGTGTGAAATTCACTATACAGGGCGTCCCAAAGTTATGAGACATGAAGGGGAAGTACCTTAAATATCGATAGATAAGATAGGATATTTTGCTGAAAGAAGACTTTATTTTATTTTGAAAATTCTATAATACTGCATTTAAAAAAAATTGCTTTTTTTAGGCATCGAACCTACTTTAATACAAAAAAATTTTTTTTTAGTAATTTTATAATGTCATTCGAAAGAAAAGATAAAAACTAACAATTTTTCGAAACATAGTATCTAAAACTAAAAGACTAACCAAACAAGTTTGGTTTATTCGAAAAAAATTGTAGTTGGTTCGATTTCCGGGTGAAGCAAGTAATTTTTTGAAAAACTTTGAATGCACTATTAGTCAATTTTAAAAATAGCATTAAGTCTTCTTTCAGCAAAATACACTATCTACGATATTTAAGGTACTTCCCCTTCATGTCCCATAACTTTGGGACGCCCTGTATACCTACACAACTTACGTAAGAACTTACAGGTGTAATCCCGACATTACACATTATAGATAAGTGCAACGAAGGTCACGGTACGGTGCGGTCGTGGGTTACGTTACGAAGTTAAATATTTAACGCATACGCTTTGTTATTGTAATTACCCTTAAGGTGTATGCAGACCAAAAGAGCATTCGCTGTTCTATCCCCCACTCTACGAAATCAACGAATCACGTTTTGTGTAACGATCGAATTTCGTAGAGTAGGGGGATAGAACAGCGAATGCTCTTTTGGTCTGCTTGCACTTTAAGATTCACAATTTAATAATCATCGAATATAATGGAACCGCCGTGCTCTGGTGGGTTAAATATATCAAGTGGCTTAGGAAATCATAAATTAAAAGTGAAATGATAATAAAACGTTGGGGACTGTTACTAATTGCATATGTTTATTGTCTATTAGTCAAACATACATACCCAGAGATATTTATCTTTTATCTGAAATAGGGAAATATTTGCTTAGTGGGAGACCTAAAGGCCTAAGCTATATTCAACCATGGAGACATTGAAGACGGTGTCAATCGCAAAAACTTTAACCTTGAAACCGTTTGAATTCCGTCTTCCGAAAAATCTTTGCACGCGTTTGAATAATTAAGTAGATTGTTTTTTATACAACTAATACGACACGTGTAAGCAAATGCATGTACCTAAATAATTTACACTGACTTCAAGGACGTTTTTATTAGAAGTAATGATAAGGTAGGAGCTATGAGCAAATTGCCTCCTAACCTTATACCTAATACCTAATACTGTTATTCGGTATTTTCATGAGAAGTCGCTATTCATTACCGTAATTAATTATTTTGGTTACAAAGTGGAGCGCCGGTAATTATTCCTTAATTTTTAACCGACTTCAAAAAAAGGAGGAGGTTCTCAATTCGACTGAATTTTTTTTTTTTTTTAATTTTTTTTTTTGTTGTATGTATGTTACCTGATATCTCCGAGAATAGTGAACCGATTCTAAAATTTCTTTTTGTGATCGAACGTGTATTACTCCGAGATGGTCCCATTGGCACCAAGTTGGTGTCTGATGATGGGATCCTGGAGAAATCGAGGGATCTTTTCAAATGTTATAGGTACATGTATGGCGCTTTTGGTAATTTTCATTCATTTACAAGAATTTGCATTCAGAAAGTAGGATTTGAGGAAACCAATGATGGAAACAAATCGGGAATCTTGGAGAAACCGGATGAAGTCGGTTTTTTAAATTTTTAATTTTGTGATTATTTTATATTAGATGCTATTTATTCTCGCAAACATTCCTATTCATTGAAGTTTCAAGTAAAAAAATTGCTAGAGAGGTTTCTGGCAAATATTTATTTCTGAAACAAAAATGTATATGTATGTTCTAATGACTACTTGACTTAAGGAAAGGATCAGCCGTACAGGCGTACACCTGTAAGTTTTTACGTAAGAGCGCTCCTACACCTATAAGTTCTTACGTAAGTTATAGGGACGAAGCTATACTAAGGAATGAGATAGTTATATTCACCTCTCATTCCTTAGTATAGCTCCGTCCCTACAACTTACGTAAGAACTTACAGGTGTAATCCCGGCCTATAAGTTGTAGGGACGGAGCTACTAAGGAACGAGAGGTGAATATCACTATCCCATTCCTTAGAGTGCTCGTACACCTGTAAGTTTTTACGTAAGTTATAGAGACGGGACTATACTAAGGAATGAGACAGTGATATTCACTTCTCATTCCTTGGTATAGCTCCGTCCCTATAACTTACGTAAGAACTTACAGGTGTACGGCTGGCCTTAGTATAACTCCGTCCCTACAACTTACGTAAGAACTCACAGGTGTAATCTTGGCCTTATGACCGTGATGCATGCAATGTGTAAAATAGTACATTACGACACAAGTGCAAAAAACATGAAATTTCCTTTTTGCACGTGTCTCGTACGACTTTTTTAGTATTGTACGATGGCCCTCCGAAGTTTTGGACCTGAGGCCTTATCGCGAACTACAAACGAAGTGTTGCCTCTCTGTCGCACGTGTGAATTCATACGTAAGTGTGATAGGAATGCAACACTTCGTTCGTGGTTTGCCGGTAGGGCGTCTAACGTAAAAATTAAATGACCCACTTCTCTGACTAGAGCCTAAAAAAGGCACCATCTGTACTAAAATAGTACATTACGACACAAGTGCGAAAAATATGAAATACGTCGGAGGGCCATCTGTACTAAAAACGTCGTACGAGACACGTGCAAAAACGAAATTCGAAAGGAGTGGCGATGTTTTAAAATACGACCGATAGGGTCGTGGTCCCTATCGGTCGTGTTTTAAAACATCACAACAGATGGCCCTCCGAAGTTTTGGACTTGACGTAAAATGTACTAAAAAAAATAGTTTTATTTAAGACAAAATATATTTTTTTAGAAAAGTTAAGTTCATTCTTTTATTGTGTCATACTTCCTGGCGGTGACATGGTGTCGTACAGTATTCAAACTAAGTAACATCAAAAAAATGAACATCAAATGTACGAAATTGTACGCTAATTAAAAAAAAATTGTACTACACTTACGAGACGAGAAAACGATGTTAATCCGTCACCGCTAGGAAGCATACTTCATGGCGGGGGCTATTTATTTTGTTATGTTGCCGCCGAGTTTTCAATGGGCATGTCAATTAAAAAATATGTACGAAAATTGTACGTTACTAATATAACGAATTTTACTTAGTAATATTCCTATTTCCTATATCCTAACGCACAGAAGTTATTTACAAAGATAATTAATCAATTATTGGGAAACAGTTTATGTACCTATTGCACAATGTAATAATAGTTATGTACATGCATAAATATGTGTGACGACGATTACATGCCACTTATCCAATTCAATTTCAAGTTCCATTGAAATGATTTTTAGTACCAAATTATATTAATAAAAATTGAAATTTTTTGTTAAACAAAATGAAAATGCAATCCAATAATACATTCGATCAAATATATGGGCACTTTTGCGCCGGGAATGACTCGGGGCGGATTGTTCGATTAGTGTTTATCGTAGGTTTTTTTTAATTATTATGTGGTTATTTTGTAAGTTAGTGCAAATTTTAGGGTTTCGGTTATATATCTAATGTCATCGTTTTTCTGTAAATAGTTAGCTACCTATATATGTAAACGATCAAATAAGTTGACATTTTATTGAGGCAAGCCATTTCGTGAAGACTAATAGGAACAGTAAATTTCGTGACCTAAACGTGGTACTCAATCCAGTATAAAATATTATTCGTTTCGTTTGCTTTTTTAACGTTCGTTTGTTTTATTATTAACTCTAACGGTACTTTATAATCACCAAATTAAAAATTTAAAAAACCGACTTCAACCGGTTTCTCCAAGATTCCCGATTTGTTTCCATCATTGGTTTCCTCAAATCCTACTTTCTGAATGCAAATGCTTGTAAATGAATGAAAATTACCAAAAGCGCCATCATCCGCCATCGGTTCACTATTCTCGGAGATATCAGGTAACATACATACAACAAAAAAAAAAAAAAAAAAAATTCAGTCGAATTGAGAACCTCCTCCTTTTTTGAAGTCGGTTAAAAATTTCCTATGGATTAAGTACTACTAAATCTACTAATATTTAAACTATGGCAACAAATACTTTCGTATTCCAAGGGGTCTTCCAGGCTGTACGAATTGTTGTTAGAGAGAGTTTTATATTATAAATATTTTGATTAAAAGTCTGTGTGGAAATTGAAGGCGTCTCGCAGCAAGGCACGTCCATACATGTCAAGTTTGTTTTCACTTTCTGAACAAGCTGCAAGCAAGATTCAAATTTAGCCATTAGTTAATGCTCTACATTTAGTGGGAATGTCTGTAGAGCGCTTTACGTGACACTGTGGCTGTCATGTCATTAGTGATTCAGTGTAGTGTCAATACTCCTGTCAAGTGTCATTTCATTTCTGCCACCATTTACCATTTAGTTTGTTTATGTGGTTGATTTATAAAATTACTTTTTAAATCGTCTTATAAGGGTACGTGCGTTGCGTTGTCAGTGAATAAAAGATGATTTATTTCAAAACATAGGATATAATTCTAAACTATTACTTATATTGCAAATAACCTACTGCCTAAGAAACATATTCTTTGAAATGGGAGGAGGTGATCTGGTAAGAGAGTTAAATGTTATAATATTATGATTAATTTACTACAGAACATGCTTCCCTTACTTTTTACTACGTTGCCGTTAAACTGAGAGAAGATGGCATAAAGTATAATTTTTTTACACTATCTCCTTATTAATGAATAGAACTCGAAAAAATCATGGCATCCCAATACAATGAAGAACCAGGAGCGTGTATGGAAGGCGGAGCAAGCGAGTGCAGAGGAGAAAAAACGCATTTTGGAGCTGCAGCGGGAACGCGCAGAGGAACGCGACCGCGCGGAGCTGAACGACCTCGCCAAACGCACAGCTGGTGCTTCTGCAGCTACTGATAATCGCTTGCATTGGATGTATGATGTATGTATTTTACATTTTTAACACGTTTGATGTAGTAGGAGGTCTTTTGACCCCTTACAAAGTATGGTTCATTACAAATTAAGCTAATTGTCTCAGCAAAGGTGATAAGTGGTTTATATCATTTAAATTTAAAGATATATTTAGAGTATTGGTTAGGCTGCTTCTTATTTTTGCAATTTTTTAGGATGTTCGAACCAATAAAGGAGCTCTTTGCTCTTCCGATTGCAATTTTCTATGGGGCACCCTCTCATTTTGTTATTTGATAACTAAACCATATTTGTTTTCTTTTTCATTTATTATAAACAAAAATTAGTGGTCTCTACCGAAGTAATAAAAGAACGACTAATCATTTTGCCTTACTTGAACTTCATACTTCGGTGGCGATCCCTAATTTTTGTTTATGATTTTTGGTTATTACTTTCGGGGGAAGCTCAATCACCACTTGTGTTGTGGGTACCAAGCAACAATATATACAATAGATAGATACATACAGATACTTAAACACATAGACAGCTGACTAGGAACAAATATTTGTGATAAATAAATACACAAATATGCTCTTGGGTACCAAGCAACAATATATACAATAGATAGATACATACTGATACTTAAACACATAGACAGCTGTCTAGGAACAAATATTTGTGTTAAATAAATACACAAATATGCTCTTGCTGAGATTCAAACCCAGAACCTCCAGCTTCATAAGTAGGGTTACTACCATTTCTAGGCTGACCTAATATAATACAGGGTGCTCGCGAGCAAACCGCAAGATTTTAACTATGCATTCTAGACATCAAAATAAACAAAAAATATTATGAAACATAATGTCAAATTCCAAAAAAAAAAAATTTTTACTTTTCCTTCTTTTAGACTTTTTGAATACTTTTTATCATAACAACAATTTGTTAAAATTATTTTTTTTAATGTTTTTTTAGGGACAGGTTTTTTCGTCAAGTCTATTCTTATTTTTTGATTGTCAGGCAAAAGGTGTGATAATATTAGAAGAAATTGTGGTAGCATTGTAATCAAAAAGAAGTTTTATGACAAGTTACGTCGAAAAACTATTTCCGAAAAAAGGTTAATTGTCTCTGGAATCAAGCCGAATCCAGGAAATGTTATATAACATTAAACACTCTAAATATGCTCAGGAATTCAGCATTAAAATCTTGCGGGTTCCTCGCGAGCACCCTGTATAATTTATTAATTCCTGAAAGAATCATATCTGTAAATTCTCAAATTACAGAAACCAGATAAAAAAGTTCAGCAAGAAGATTTTCTCCTTGGCAAGGCTATTGACAGCAACTATGAGGCTGATAAGGCGGAGCCCGATTGTATCCCTGCAGTGGCACGCAGAGTGGTGGGCTCTAGCATGCTGGCCAGCGTCGGCGACGCGCAGGTGGACCTGGCAAGAAAGATGCGCGAGGACCCCTTGATGCTTGTTAAAGAGAGGGAGCGAGCTGCCCGGGCAGCCCTCTTGAACAATCCTTTGCAGAGACGTCGCTTAACAGAGCTGCTACGGAAAGAACAGGTATACACATTCTGCAGCAGTTACTTTAATTTTCGCAGTTTTATTCACACCTACGAACAAATAAAACATAGAAGCCGCACGCCATACTAAATTGTCTTTCGAAAACGGTCCTGAATTTTAGTTGACAAGTGTCACCCCCTCTTCAATGCGTCACGGTAATGAAACTAATGAATTTCAATATCAACCTACAAAAATTTAAACCGCCATTTAAAAATAGTTGTGATTGGTCCATCAAAGTTTTGATTGGCTTTATTCTACAAACATTTGTCAAAGACGTTGCGCCGAAATATGCGCGGTGTTAAGAAAAGCGCTATATCCTGCCCATCTTGGCACAATTGAATAGATGTTTGGGGGCATTTTTGAGCTGGCATTAGACGTCCATGTTATACATATATGGTCACAGATTCATACTATTTTTTTACTGCGTTAATTCATATACTAGATTAGATATCATATAATTCATAGACTATAACTAGATTTGATGGCGTTGAACTAAACTGTCTCATCTTGTAGTGTGCTACTGAATAAACATGTTAGTCTTTTAAAAAAATGTACCTGTTCACCTGAAAAATGTTCTGAGGGGCTAAAGAAAAAAAATAGTTATTTGTTATACAAGGGTGCAAAGTTGTATTTTACCCGCGAGTATGAAATTTAAACACGAGCAAGCGAAAGGATTCTATAGTTGAACCACGAGCGAAGCGAGTGATTCTAAAATAGAATCCTGAGCGCAGCGAGTGTTGTAACATACGAGAAGTAAAATACACTTGCACCCGTGTGTAGCACAAAACTTTTCCCCTCACTATAGCGAGGAAACTCAAAGAAGGTAATTATTTGTTCACATTACAATCATCATCGGGTTAGTGATAATAATTTTCCAAATGCATCATGTATTTAAAGCAAGATTTTGTCGCAGTAAACTTAGCTCGAAAAAGTAAACGCAGCACGATTTTTACACATTCCTGTAGTTGCACACCAACGCCAATGCATTATTAAATCATTCTCATTCATTATTTTTACAAAATTATAACAGAACACCCTGAAAGTTGTTTAGTTTACTATTTTTATGCGTGTTCGAGTCGGTAAATAAAGATTATAACCTATAATATTCTTTGACAATGTTGACGTTGACATTTTCTGCGTTTTGTGATTGCATCTAGTCATCTTATCATCATTCACTAAAACAATTGCTACTTATGGAATTTTAGGTTTTATAAGTTAAAATCATCATATTATATAAAGGTTTGTATTTTACACTAAATTCTCAAACAAATTATTTAATTATCATTAATATGGAACAATTTCCATGAGCATTTTACGTTTTGTTATTCCAAAACCAAGGTCATTACTTTGCCACACAAGTGAATAATATGCGTTTTTACACGTTCGTATTAAAGGATAAACGAGCACTTTACGAGCTAGTGAGGGGAAAACGAATATTGTTGTATTCCACGTGGTAAAAAAAATACTTGTGCCATGTGGTGACGGCCTGTAAGACTAAATTCCCAATTGTCATCACTCACCGCCCCAACTTTTCCCGTGGGTGTCGTAAGAGTAGGTTAAGAGATCGAAGTGCCCCTGGCGATCTAATCTTCGATAAATATTATAAATAAACATTGGCGAATTATGGGCATTTACCTTCTTATGTGTGCATACGCATGGGCTAAGGAGAGGCCGTTGTCCAGCAGTGGACTGACATAGACATGATGTGAATAGGTACTTGTGAGAATTTAAAGATATGTTGATGTCAGGGGCAAGATCTTCTTTTTAATAGGTATTTTTCTTCTCCTTCAGCATTAACCACTGATATCAAAATTAATACAGGGTGCTCAAGATTTTAATGCTGAATTCCTGAGCATATTTAGAGTATTTAATGTTGTATAAAAATTCCTGGATTCGGCTTGGTTCCAGAGATAATTAACCTTTTTTCAGAAAAAGTTTTTCGACGTAAATCGTCATAAAACTTCATTTTGATTACAATGCTACCACAATGTGTTCTAATATTACCACACCTTTTGCCTGACAATCAAAAAATAAGAATAGACTTGACGAAAGAACCTGTCCCTAAAAAAACATTTAAAAAAAGAATTTTAACAAATTGTTGTTATGATAAAAAGTATTCAAAAAGTCTAAAAAAAAAGAAAAAAAATTTTTTTTTGTGGAATTTGACATTAGGTCTCATAATATTTTTTGTTTATTTTGATGTCTAGAATGCATAGTTAAAATCTTGCGGTTTCCTCGAGAGCACCCTGTATAGTACATTACGACACAAGTGGGAGTGTTTTATATCGTCACGAGTTACGAATTTCATTTTTTCACGTGTCTCGTACGACGTTTTTTAGTACAGATGGCCCTCCGAAGTTTTGGGCCTGAAAAATGACCCACTTCTCGCACTAGAGCCTAAAAAAGGCACCATCTGTACTAAAAAAAATATTATAACATCTACCCATCCACAACAATGTTTTCCGCAAGTAAAAATATTTTTGCCGTTATGTACTCATAAAGTTACAAATCAATACAGATATTTATACCTATGATACATTTGTATGCCAATTACCGAATCTAGTAACGAGTTGGGAATTTCGTTATTTCCGTTTTAGAGCCAGCTTTAAATCAGAATTATTTCACCCACCCGGAAGCCAGTCAGCACAGTCTAATGGAAATCAGTCAAAATTTCTAATTCGTAGCAACCTTCAAAATGGGATTATTTCTAAGTTAGTAGACAAATAAGATGGGACTATTTACCTACTTTTATAGATTGATTCACCTTAATTGGCTTTAACTGTTAATAATCATGTTTGTATTTCTTAATTTTAGGAACAAAGAAATGAGAAGAAAGAAAAGAAAAAACCAAAGAAGGATAAAGATTTGGATAATATGCTAGCTGAGAAATTAACCGCGATGGGTCAAAAACAAATCAATTTAGCAGCTTTACTGGCATCCAACGATTCCAGTTCCGATTCATCTACCGAGGAGGAACAAAAAAAGGCAAAAAAGAAACATAAAAAATCAAAAAAACATAAAAAAGAAAAAAAGAGGTCGAAACGTAAAGATTTCAGTGACGATTCCTCGGGTGATGACGACGCGCAGAAGTTTAAACACGGGTCACGCGACAACAGAAGCGAGTCGCCCGAAAATAAGAGTAGAGTTCGGAACTCACACCGCAGACCTAACCGCCCCGGGGACTCCGACCACGAACACAGTAACGCCAAACAGAGACGGCTCGAGGCGAGCGGAACGCGATCGGACAGGCGGAGGGAGAGCGTCGAGCGCGGGAGATCGCCGGACCGGCAAACGAGGTGGCCGTCGGAGGAGTGGAGACCGGCCCGGCGGGGAAGTTCGCCCGACGCCCGCGAACGAGAGTCGCCTGATGGCCGCAGACGACGGTCGCCCGACGATCGCAGACGAAAGTCGCCCGACGATCGCAGACGACGGTCGCCCGATGACCGCAGACAACGGTCGCCCGTCGGCCGCGGGCCGCCGAAGTCGGACGAGAGAGACCGCCGGCCGCAGGAGCGAGGGGCGCCCAAAGCGGAAGACCACCCTCGGTCCAAAAAGAGCGTCGGGCTGAGCGCGGAGGAGCGAGCGGCGCGGCTGGCGGAGATGTCGGCGGCGGGCGCGGCGCGGGAGCGCGAGCGGTGCAGCCGCGTGGCGGGCCAGCGCGCCGCCGACCGCGCCGCCGAGCGCGCCGCCGCCGCGCCGCGCGCCCGCACGGCGCGCCCCGCGCTGCCCGACTCGCTGGAGAGCCGCATCCACTCCAACCGGCACTACATCCAGCGCGGCCAAGGCCACATGGACGCACCCTTTGCGCGCAGGTGACGATGCCCCGCACCGAGCGGCGATCCCCGGGCTCTTTTATGCGTTGTCGTTGTGTAATATTTGTCCCCCTGTCTGTGACGTCTGACGTCCCGGGGACGGATGGCTCTCGCCCGTGTTTTTAGAATACACATTGACGAGGTCCATACTGTTCGACGAAAATTGTGTAAATGAAGGAATATTCATTTAATCCTTATTAATTACAAGTGTAATTGTTCTAATTATCTGCTTGATGCGCAGTCATTTTACTTTGTAGCGTGATGAAGTGGAGACAGTTAAAATAAACAAGTACAAGACGACATAGCTATTTTATTTTAAAATAAATAATTTAAATACAATATCATTTCAAGAGACTGGAATACGAAAAAGCTTCATAACTATTATGTTTGCAGCAGTAGGCAGGTAGAAAAACGTCCATTCAGTCCAACGGTATTTTCTCTTTCACAATCTAAACAAAAAAACATTTTTATTAAATTTTAAATACAATAATTCCAGCATTCCACGAATTCATTATATGATTATATCAATAGGGTTTGGCTATGTCAGCCACCTGAAAGCAGCGGCGTTTTCAGTAAGCCAGTTAATTCAGTCACCGTGGTCGAAATCGGCCAGGATAAGATGATGATGATGAAACGGATTAGGACTTATTTATATCCGCATTAAAAAAAGGTTTGTGGTTCATCACGCTAGATTAAAATATCAAATTTTAAGCTATCGAAGATAACCCAATGGTGCTTATCCAAGGCACTGCACTGGTCCCACCGCGAGCGAGTAAGTAGGCTGTACTGGCTATAGAATTGAACAAAAGACAATCGCTCATTGTTGCTTCGTTTCTGGTGGGATCAGTGCCTGAATTTCCGTTTTCATTTAATTATCTATTGCTTGTGTCTCAAACATTAGCAAGCTATTTTCAAGAAATAATACAAGAAACAAAACTACCTAATAAATAAATACTTTTGACGTCAGTTGACACATTAAATTAAGTAGGAAATAAAAACCCAGTAGGTACTGACGTACGAGGTTGGTAAGAGAAATTGTGCTTTACGGCTTTTCAGCACGTCTACATGCGCGTGTGCATACGCATCAAGTGTTACCAGTAGATGATGTGAAGACACACCGCTTGCGTGACTTGCACGCGATACGCGATGTGTCATCTAATATGAAATTTCATACAATACAACGTGCACGCCACGCTCACACGCAGGTACGCACGTGCTGCACACGCATCCGGTGTGGCTCGGTCTTTATCACTTTAACGGGCAAATAGATGTCAGAAATACGCTATATTGAACTCTTTTGTCATGTTGACATAATGTCGAAAGATGGTGGGAAATATATTCCCTCTGCCTTATAAAGGGTTATACAGTGTCAACCGACGCTTTGTCCTCGGCCTAACCTCTGCGCACATGCCGGCGTAGACGGGGTCGGTGTCCCACGGGCCGCGCTCGGGCAGCGGCAGCGCGCGGCGCCGCAGCTCGGCCACCAGCTCGGGCACGTCCATGATGGGGATGGGGTCGAGCGGCCGGCACAACGCCGCCAGGTACTCCACGTAGTGCGGCCTGCGACATACCTCGGTCAGCGCGCGGCGGTACAGGCCGTCGAGCGAGCCGTAGGGCCGCGGCGGCGGCCGCAGCGCCGCGCGCTTCACCAGCGTCTCCAGGTCGTCGACCCCGAGGATCGGCAGCGGATCCAGCGCGCGCCGCCGCACCAGCCGGCTCAGGTACTCCAGGTAGTGGTGCCTGCGCGTTTCGTTACAACCGTGTCAAACCTTACTAAAATGCCTTCCTATTTCTGGTATAACCCCCTTATTCATAAACGTCTTAACTTAACAAGCTGCTATTACTTGTCCCTGTCGATCTTATCAATTTGCTTATAAGACCGAAAGGGACAAATAGTACTTAGCGGCTTGTTAATTAAGGAGAAGATTATTAATAAGTGGGTTAGTTGCTGTATTGAAAACTAATTTAAAACCGAAATCTGCGATTGAAACATTAAATCAAAATTGCATAATAAAATTACTTGCACGTCAGACATTCGCTCGTAAACATTTTCAAGGAAATCAGTTGGTATTCGATTAGATAATTAGAGTTAAATACTTTTAGAAGTTGCCTTCCGAAACTTTTACATAGCTTTTAGGTACCTATCTCATTTATAAGACAAAACCCTTTTGAAATAATAAATAATAATTGCAATTATTTGGGATTTAGTAAAGTTAGGCATTATGCAAATTAAGTCGTAACGAAACGCATTGGGATGGACGACGTGCAATCGTAGGTACTTATTTATTAATTATCACCACTACCTGTGTGCCTTGCCGTTTCTCAAAAATATTCATTTAGGCATTTAGGTAAAGAAACGGTCACTACAACAAGAAATTAAAAAATATATTTGAATACTTATTAAGATAAGTATGTGCGAGTGTGACCACATGTTTACCACATCTTTACTTCATTAGATTATTGACAGAATATTATATGTTAATAGAAATACCACACTAAGTTACATATACACAACAGACAACATAAATAAAGCTTAAGAACGAATGCCTGCGTGCGTAAATGTGGGTAGGTATTATTAATTAATTTAGGAAGTTAAGAAGACAGCCATTTTTAAATAGAGAGTGCTAAGCTCTGAAATGGAATTCGAGATCAAAAATGTAAACAATCTATGACAATGACATGACATTATAAAGTCAATGTTAAAGTGACAATCCAGGGGTATAAAACTTTTTATATAAGGGGGTATAATATTTTTTAACACCTTTATAAATTAACGTCGTATTTTGAGATGGGTTATTTATTTTATTTTATTTATTTGCACACTTACAAACTATCCTTACAGGTGCTAAACCTAAGACAATGCTTGATGTTTAGGTGTAGATACGCGAAAGTCAAAGTATGTTCGATACACAAGTATCACAATCATTAACATATTTTTGGACATGACTATAAAAAACATACGGCTGAGTGTCCACGGTTCCTGATTACAAAAATAATACCTAGAAAATTTGCTAGAATGATGTAAATAATCAACATAATCAATGTTTGAAAACCAATGTCGTGTTACTTTAATCTTTAGAATAGTCGGGGAACGAATTCCAGTCTTCATCTATAGTTACAATCGAATCCATTTCTATTAAAAAAATAATTATTGATTTGTAGGTAAAACTACTAAAATTTGTATTCATGTACTTAGTAATGCTAAATTTTAGGAGTTTTTATGAATTCATAAAAGAGTCATTTGGAGCACCATCTTATTTGATTTTTTTCAGTAGATTGTTATAACTGCGAACCAAATGTTTCAAACTTCTTATCATTGCCAGTAGTATAAATTAAACACCCTACATTTTATTAAAACTAGAGAAAAATATCATTAAAAAAATAATGTATGATATTGAAAATTAGTAAAATATTTAAAAACTATACGTACCGTCAGTGACTGTAAATGCGCATTTTTTAAAGTATTTCAATGATTTTAGATTACCTACCCACCTCTCGCGATTATTTTTTTGTGGTGGTATCCCATTTGTTTACATTTTTGATCTCCAATTCGATTTCAGATCTTAGTCAAAATGGCTAAGGTCAATGCGGGTAAGACCGTTTATCAGCATACCTGGGATAACTGGGGGCAAGTTATAGGGATTTGATATCGATTAAAAAGATGTTGATATAATTATAATAAAAGATGTGCTTATTGAACATTCTCGATTACAGTACAGAGGTTCAATGTCATAATTATCTGATATCGGACCTCTTCACATAGTAAAAACTAGAGTGCAGATGTCATTTAATCAAAATGACAATTTAAATATTGATATTTTAAGATTTGTTATTATAGTAGTTTATAAAATCATACAGTACAGGTACTACACTATACAGTTACATTTAGCTTTTCATTGGATATAATTATCCGTCAACCGTGTGTGAAGCTCGTCACTCGTTTTTGGCAGAATTGTGCTTAAGTGCGCAGTAGCCACGATCAAGGGAAAAAAAAAAAAATATTAATTGTATATTTTGAAAACTATTTTAAAATAAACGCGTAACTCTCCGTTGAAAGTTATTTTTTATTTTAATTGAAGAGTAAGTACCTAATATTTATTTATGCCGAATAACATTTTGATGTTGTCATTCACAGTAACATCGATATATTTTTAGTCGATAAAATATTTTGCTACATCACTTTCGTATAAATGCCCCGAGTTATCCCAGGTATGTTTATCAGGAAAGTCCGTCTACTGATTTCCGACCCTATTGAACAGTGTAAGACGCATGTGGCGGACATTCCTTTAAAATAAAATATGCCGGACTTCCCCGCACATCTATCGCAGCACATTTCTGCAGCAGCATTGATGTGGCGATGTTGGACTATTTGGTGGTCGCTAATGCTTTGGTTGTCCTTATAATCGACGTCAACGAATACCTCTATTTGTAAAGGAGAAGGTGCACAATTTTAAGCAATACTTTGACATCAATTATTATAGGTATGATGCATAGATATAAGTGAAAACTTGAGTAAAAGTATCTGTTGAATGGAGTGCCTAGTGCATAGCATTTATATGGCACTTACGTTATCCTGATTTGTTACCATTTTTTGTAAATAAAAAAATCTAATACGGAACGTCTTATAGGTAGACGCGTTGCTAAGGTTCATCCTTAGATGTCCTATCTAGTAAACAACTGTCTAACCTTTAACTGCATGTTTTCTGTCGTAAACTGCTATATTGTTCTGATTAAAAATAAAGCAATTCCATGGGAAAACTTAGACATGGAGACTTAGGTATACGTAAGCTGTACTAAATGCACCAGATAATTTCGATAAGTTTGATGCAGAACGTATCGTATATGGTTTAATTAATGGCAGCCGCAATATCGGTTACTAGGCAGTTTTCACTTCAGTTTGTTAACTCTTGTACTTATGCGTGATAAACGGTACCTGTAGGAATAATAGTCGAAACTACCCACATACCAACTGGATGCTATTTTGCAATAATGTGTCAACCCACATCAATTCGTCAATTAAAACTCAATTCTATAAATTACTAATTAAAGTTGACATTTTATTGCAAAATAGATGTGGGTTGACGCATTATTGCAAAACGGCATCCATTACTAAACCACAGATGTCAAGGATAGGGCGAAGTGTAGGGCGAAAATAAGGAAGGCTGGCCCCACCACCATGTGGGATACATAGTCAGGAAGACAGAGAGACTCCGTTACTTCGGTACAATTTAATTTTGTTCGATTAGTCAGTCGTTTCCAAAATGTGAAGAAATCCCTACGGTCCTTCGAACCGGATTAGTAGAAGCTCAAATGGCCAAAACGGAAGACCAGCGCTGGCTCTGCTGGCATAATGCTGAGTTTTGGCCATTTCGAGACAAAATTTCATGTTTACTGTTTTGTTTTGTTTGTACTGTGTTCTTGTCTCGAATAAACGTTTTTCTTTCTTTCTTTCTAGAAGACATACTTGCAGAGTCCGGCGTGTTTGGGCGGCGCGTCGGCGTTGCAGGCGCCGTCCACCAGTCCCGCCGGCGTCTCGCGCTGCAGCTGCACCGGGCAGCGCGCCGGCGAGCCAGAGGGCGCTTCCACTTCGAATGTTACATTGTTCATCTGTAACAGTATCCTCTATTAACACATTCATCATCATCATCATCATCATCATCATCAGCCTATAATAGTCCACTGCTGGACGTAGGCCTCTCCTATTAACTATGCGTATAGACGCATTAGGAGGTAAATGCCCATAATCGCCACGCTGGGCAAGCGGGTTGGCGATCGCAGTAATGTGTCCAGTATGATGACGCTGCTGCCCATCATCATTTTTTTTATCAAATAATGGTCAGTGACACTTCAATCCCTTAGTCGACTCTTACGACACCCGCAGGAGGAGTTGGGGTGGTGACAAATGTATTTTTACTGCCAATTAACACGTTTATTAACACATTGAGCGCCGGGAACTCCCGAGGGGAGTTCTCTGTGGGAGGTCCATTTTCGCTATAAAGCGGAAACCACGGGATCGGCTACGAGCGTACAATGAAAGTGTTAACCACTGTTTCAACGGCCTGGATTTGGAAGCGTAGCGACATTCTAGGTGCAAGAAAAACATTTCGATTCAAGGGGGTGTTTGTTAAATTAGGTATGAGAGCCCACATCGTGGGGTGACCGGTTTTAGAATTGTCCTCCATATCGTCCCGGTGGTTGTAGTAGGAGTCTGCTAAGGGAACATACCGGAAGATGGGCATCAGCATCATCCGGAGAACTACAAAACGTTCATAAATAAATAAAAAACTGCACGCTTCAGTGTCAATTCGCCTGCCTAGTGTGGCGCATATGGCAAACCCCCTTAATGATTACGATCTTCAGGAGACGCATAAAGGTCGCTTCCAAGCGGTGTATGTGGTTGTGGATGGTGGATGTGGCAAAAGGGAGGAGTATATTATTCAGCAGTGGACTTCTTAAGGCTGAAATAATGATGATGAGTGGACAAAGTTACCTGCAGAAGTGTCTGCAGTACATACGGCTCCTTGTCGCACCATGCAGTTCCGGGGATGGTACGCTTGGAGGCCAATGCGCCAGATAAATATTTCATTTTGTTAAATTAGGTGGATATACAAGGTTACCTGAAGCAGCGTCTGCAGTTCATGCGGCTCCTTGTCGCGCAGATAGAACAGGCAGTTCCGCGGATGATGCGCGTGGATCCCAAGGCGCAAGATAAACATTTCAATCCAACGGGAATTTTGTTTTCCCCTCACTAGCTCGTAAAGCGCCTGTTTATCCTTTAATACGAGCGGGTAAAAACGCTTTTTACCAACTTGTGAATAAAGTAATTTGACATTGCTCTAATTCCTATAGCCCCCTACTGCCTAGTATAAGTGGATCTGTATGACCGTAGTAAACATGCGCAATCGGAGCTCACATGTTAAATTGGTCGTTTCTCACGGGTGACTTTGTAAGCCATTGGCTATATTTAAGTTCCAGAAGTAACTCTATTCTACGATACGTTTCGACATTGAGTTTTAAATGGTTTCTTTAAGTTAATTTACATTTGGATGAGATTTGTAATCATATTTCCTCGCGATAGTGAGGGGAAAAAAGTTGTATTACACTTGGCGGCAAAGTTTGTTCAACTCTCGTGCCTTTGAGACCTGAGCTAGAGAAAGATTCCAAAATTGAGCCACGAGCGTAGCGAGTGGTTCAAAAACTGGAATCTTGAGCATTGCGAACTTAAACTGTCGTCAGTTAAACAACAACTTTGCCCCCTTGTATAATAAATAACTATTTAGGGATATACAAGGTTACCTGAAGCAGCGTCTGCAGTTCATGCGGTTCCTTGTCGCGCAGATAGAACAGGCAGTTCCGCGGATGATGCGCGTGGATCCCAAGGCGCAAGATAAACATTTCAATCCAACGGGAATTTTGTTTTCCCCTCACTAGCTCGTAAAGCGCCCGTTTATCCTTTAATACGAGCGGGTAAAAACGCTTTTTACCAACTTGTGAATAAAGTAATTTGACATTGCTCGGGGGCTAATTACTATAGCCCCCTACTGCCTAGTATGAGTGGATCTGTATGACCGTAGTAAACATGCGCAATCGGAGTTCACATGTTAAATTGGTCGTTTCTCATGGGTAACTTTGTAAGCCATTGGCTATATTTAAGTTCCAGAAGTAACTCTATTCTACGATACGTTTCGACATTGAGTTTTAAATGGTTTCTTTAAGTTAATTTACATTTGGATGAGATTTGTAATCATATTTCCTCGCGATAGTGAGGGGAAAAAAGTTGTATTACACTTGGCGGCAAAGTTTGTTCAACTCTCGTGCCTTGAGACATGAGCTAGCGAAAGATTCCAAAATTGAGCCACGAGCGTAGCGAGTGGTTCAAAAACTGGAATCTTGAGTATTGCGAACTTAACTGTCGTCAGCTTTTACCCCTTGTATAATAAATAATTATTTAGGGATATACAAGGTTACCTGAAGCAGCGTCTGCAGTTCATGCGGCTCCTTGTCTCGCAGATAGAACAGGCAGTTCCTGGGATGGTGCGCATGCAGGCCGAGGCGCGCGCAGTACTCGCTGAGGCCGCAGCGCGCGCCCATGGTGAACGGCTTGCCGCAGCCGTAGCAGAACTCGTACTTGCATTGCGTGCACGTGAAGTGCATGCAGCCGCCTCTGCGAACAATCGAGATGGATAATCAGCCTCGTTCCAGTTACAGTAGGGTTGAGTGGTGTAATTTCGGTCGCTTCCATACCTCTCTCAAAAATCATCTCTAAAAACTAGTAGCTCTGAGAGGTCATCATCCGGAGACATCCTCTTTTCAGAAGAAAAGGACGTAGTCGTTAGGGACGAACAATCGTATGCGCTCAAGCACGTCAGGATTATCTACTCTACCCCGGAGTAGCAAGAGGTAGTGTAATGCCAGAAGCGTTCTTCGCCGTAGCTCCGGTGTCTCCAACCCGACCATACCTGCCACAAATAGTGAGGGAAAGAGGAACGGATAGCGACCGTAGAGCCTCTTATAGAGGTACCGAGCAAATTTCTTCTGTATTCTCTCGATCATATCCCTATGTTTTTGGTCATTTGTGTCCCATACGATGCTGTTAAACTCTAACCGGCTGCGAACGAAAGCGTTATACAATAATAAGGCAATTTTCGGGTCCCGGAATTGAGAGGCGGTGCGCATAATGAAACCCAAACTTTTATTGGCTCTTTTACAGATATCGACAATGTGGTCATGGAAAATTAGCCCCCTATCAAGAGTGACCCCCAAATCACGAATACTATTTACCCGCTCCAAGGAGACGCCATGTACATGATAGGATACCGTCACAGGCTCCCTGGAACGGGAAAATGTGATGACTTTGCACTTAGATGCATTTAATTGTAACCTGTTAATTTCGCTCCATTCGGTGACTTGGTTAATGGATTCCTGAAGCAGCCCGCAATCCTGAGTTCCAGCCACAGGTTGGAGAAGCTTCAGGTCGTCGGCAAAGACCAAGCATTTAGATTTCTTAACCGTAGAAGGAAGATCATTTACCATGATCAGAAACAGAGTTGGTCCTAGATTACTACCCTGGCTCACGCCTGAGCGAGTAAAATAGTCGCTTGATCTAAAACCTCCGTATTGAACATATTGTCTTCGATCTTTAAGATAGCTACAGAAAAAAATTAGTAAATTAGGAGAGCATCCTATAGACGAAAGCTTAGCGAATAAAATATCATTGTGGACCAGATCGAATGCCTTTCTGAAATCGAAGTAGGCAGCGTCGACTTGCATACCTATATCTAACAAGGAAGAGACGTAATCTACAAGACATATATGGCTGGTAGTCGTGGAGCGGCCTCTTCGAAACCCATGCTGTATGTCTTCGAATTTTTGGCTTATTTGGCTGAGGAGACGCTGATTTATAACACCTTCGAATATTTTCCCGAAGACCGAGAGGATGGCTATTGGCCTAAAATCAGTAACATTAGTAGAGGCACTCTTCGGGATTGGCGTAACTCGTGATACTTTCCACCTTTTTGGGTACGTACAATGCTTTAGTGAGAGGTTATAAATGAAAAGCAGTGGTTCAAGTAAAACTGAGAAACAGTCCCTGACAAGGAAAGGCGGAATATTGTCAGGACCAAGTGATGATTGAGGTTTAATGTTCCGAATAACCTGGCGCAACTCCCCGGCAGTTATATGCTCAATATTTACTGTGAATGCGTCCCTGTTTCCGCCTGCACACATTTCCGCCGGCATTTCCTGCACATAATTGGTTGTAACCTTTTCAGATTTTACACAAAAGATCCCAATGGGTCGAAGTGTATCCGTAAGGGCCCCACCAATAAGATAAGATAACCTTTTCAGATTGGTTCTGTTTACCTAGAAAGCGAGTACTTGAAGTGGCAGCGTGGACACTCCAGCCCGTTCTCTCGAAGATGCTGCTGCACGGCTGCGACCGAGCGCTCGGGGTCGTTGTCCTCCAGCCACGCCGCGTATTGCTCGCAACTCAGGCCCTCGTGGTTTGTTGACCACTGGAACAAACGATCATAATATCATTATCAGCAAACAGTCCACCTCTCCTTAGCTATGCATATGGACGTGGGCGTATTCATTGATTTAAGTAAAAGGGGTAGATATGGTACCAGGCGCACGAAAGTGTGCCATCGAATACAGGTCCCGGGACCTGTTTTGAATTAGTCGTGTGATGGCAGCCCATGTGTCAACAGCTTGTCAAGATCCAAAATCTATGTAACGAATATTGGCTTAAAAGCGATAATCATGCCGTGCTGTGCCTTTTTTCAGTGCTTTAACAGCTCAAAGCATAAAAACAAAACTCACGGAATCACTTTTCATGCATAAGTACTGTTTATAATTTAATAATATATTTTTAGGCAATTCAAATTTTAAATGAATCTTGTTTTTGAGTGAGAGAAACAGATATATATCTAATATATACGAGAGCAACACGTACATCGTCACGCAATAACGTCAGCAAATAAATCTTGATCAACATGTATTTTTAGTTCCTGCGCTCCTAGTAAAACAAATGTAACAACAAAGTCTATTTTGCAATATTTATTTTATAAATACATAAAATTAATAGCTTATACGTATGTTTAGGTTTGGTTGTAGCATAACAATTTAATACACGTACAGACTTCCTGCCGATGAAGTATGGAAAGATAAGTGGCTCGCAGTCGTACGCAAGCAAAGAAAATACCCAGAGTGGACCAAACATAGTAGAATATGTTCCATACATTTTATACCGGAACATATTTATACTACCAGCAAAGGCAGACGACGAATAACAAAAGGCGCTATTCCGTACTTTCGGGTAATCGTGGTTTTGTGCACTTTATTTTATCTTGAATACATTTATAGAATACTAGCAGTTACCCGCGGCTTCGCCCGCGTTCTAATATCTATTCACTGCGTGTTAATGTTTTCCCGCGATTATCTCGCGTTTGCCTTAACCGATTTAAGTGTGGCGAATGGTGCTTTTACCCGCGGTTCGGCCGCGTTCTATCAATTTTTATCACGGTCGTATTAAACTTAAGACCTAAATTCAAGAAGCGAACTTTTCTTGCAATTTTGACTTCAAATTCCATATGAAGAACTTTTCATCTTCTCGGTATCGATTTTTATCAATATTAAATCAAAGTTCTAGAAATGTTAGATGTGATAGCTTCTCACTTTTTGTACCTACCTCAAAATCGTTATGAAAAACCCCCTTGGATCCTAAGATACCGATTTTTATTAAGGTCGGATTCAAACTAAATAAATTCAAGGTGCCGACCATTTTGTGCAAATTCGACCTCAAATTCATTACTTGAAACGTTTTGACATTTCAGATATCGATTATTATCAAAATCCGCTATCATCTTTACCATCTGGTAACCGACAAATGTTTTTTATCATTAAAAGTTTACTACACACTCACATAGGTGATTGATGTTTTGATGATAAACTATCATTTGTCGTTTCCCAGGCCTTACAAAGATGACCATAATTAGCCAAGCTGATTAACATTTGCAGAAAGTCAATATCGTTACCGTTTCTTGCAAAATTGACTTCTGCTTCATTATTATGAACAGATCAGTCAGAACTTCAGATTACCACCGATTTTTATGACGGACAATATCGAAACGGAAATTGAACAGGCGGCCTTTTTTGCAGTTTGTTAATAAGAATCTCTGGGATCCCGATACATCGATTTACACAATTGGATCAAAAATGACGAAATTTATTTTTGACTTTATAAAAAACCTCTTGGATACACAGATATATATGTACTTTTGATTACTATCGCGTGAAAACTCAGGAAAACTTAAAAGGTTATTAACGTTGGTTAACATTCTATATTTAGAATTTTTTTGAATCAGAAATAAACACAAAAACGATACCCCTGTCATAACCCGCAAGCCCATGAGACCATAAAAGAGGAGATGGTATTTCACGTACACCTCGGTACAGCGACACGATAGACTATAGAAACGATAACCATGTTGTTTTTTTTACTGTTAACCTTTTTACCACTTTCAAGAGTTGAATTCTCAAAAAAACCTAAAACATGTCTTTAATCATTTATACATTTTGGGAATACTCATGTGAAGTTTCGGATAAAACAGTTTAAATAGTCAAGTTTCCCCGTACACACTTTGGACCCCCATTGCACCCTCTAATGGGTGGATTTTGACTTAACCTTTCTTAGAGCATCCCTACACCCTCAAAGAAACCTACGCGCTATATTTGGAATCTCTAGAACCAGAAATAAACATAAATAATAAAATCATATTGATATTTTTCGAATTTTACCCCATCACACCTTAACCGTGTACATAGTATTTCACGTCTGCCATGTTAAATTTTAAAATCGTTATTATATTCGTGATCTACGTCCCGATAAACCATGGAAACGATACCCAACTTGATTTTTTCAATTCGTCACCCTTTTTACCTTTTTCAGGGGTTGAATTTTCAAAAAACCTTAAACATACCTTTACTCAATTGCTTTTAAGAATACTCTTGCGAAGTTTTGGATAAAATAGTTCAACTAATCTTATTTCGCCATACAAACTTTGGACCCCCATTTCAACCCCTTAGAAGGTGAATTTTAGAAAATCCTTTCTTAGTGCTCGTCTACACTATAAAAGGAACCTACATGCCAAATTTGGAGTCTCTAGGACCAGGGGTTTAGGCTGTGCGTGCATCTTTGTCAGGGAGCTTCTTCTTATATATATATAGATAGCCAATAAAAACTTTGATGGACCAATCACAACTATTTTTTCAACAAGCGTGCTCGTAACGTAGGTATTATTGAACCGCTTTATGGTTCATAATCCAATATCCGTACTTTTTCATTACATTACTGTCCTGGTGCGGTAATAACATAACCCGACCAAGTTAAACATACTTTACATTTTGTTGTATTTTCTGTTATTTCTTTTATGTAAATTGTGGCCTTAAAGTAATGAACAAGAATAAAATAAAAAGATTGAACGTAAATTTCGGATAGTATCTAAGTAAGTAGTAATTACCTAGCAACAAAGGTTAGTAAAAGTGTTAATTTAAGTCAGTTATTCCTCGCAAATGTGTTGAAAAACGTCGTCGGTAGTACACATTAAACTAGTTTAAGCGGACAAAATAACGAAAAGCTATTCTAGAGTATCGACCGGAATATCAAATATGAGTATCTTCATGATTTGATTTCTAAAATCAATTTATATTTTTGAGTTCGTACGTTGTCACTATGGTACTTCACTTAAATTCCTTGACCATCCATACACCATACCTAACTTAATTTATAGCTTTTGTTGTTTTATTGTTTTTTTACTTCGTTGTTTAATGGGAACCGATGAACATGTTGGAAGTCTTCGATATTTTTTCTGATTTGTTGAGATTCTTCGTGTTGTTTATCGTTAATTTTGTATATGTCACATAATAACCTTATTTTACATTTATTTGAGCCCATATAATATAAGAAAATATTTGAATAAAGGAGAGAATAATAATATTCCTTTACATAAATGATTACACCATCTTCACTATTAAACCATCTTTCATTTAATTCTGTTTCATCATGATGAAATGTTTTCCGACGCTACCGAACTAAAGGTAAATGGCGTAATTCCGATGATACCACGGGCGTCGTAGTCGGTCCAGTATAAGGGAGACCCAAATGACCGTAGTAAATGTATGCAACCAGAGGTCAGCCCTTGAAATTGATAATATCTAATCCCAAAACTCGGTAAGCGATGTACCAGGAGTAGCGGGATTGTTAGAAATATTAAGATTAGAAAGAATATGCAGATAATGTCTTGCTTACACTAAGATCTAATTGCTATGTATGTCTCTGTTGCTCTATGTGTATTGCGCAAAATATGGGGGTCTCGTTTGCACAACCGCATATTTCGTATTATTTTATCTCTATTACGCATTGTGCACATAGACATTACAGTAGTGTGTAGTATTTGCAACGGTGTGGGTGCGGGTATCGCTTGCCGTGTTGACAAACTATGAGCGTCACTCATCTACCCCTTTTACTTAAATCAATGGGCGTATTAGGAGGAAATGCCCATAATGGGCAAGCGGATTGGCACACAAATAGTGTGCCTACTATGATGCTGCTGCCCATCATCAATTTACAATAAATGAATGGTTAGTAGTATGACACCAACGGAAAGAGTTGGTGATCAATGAATTCTTACTGCTGTCACTACGCCGCCAATTCGTTCATTGATATCAATACATGCTCTACTAATTTTGTCAACGAAATACCTATGCCAAATTGTAAATTTCTGGCAAGGGGCAAGAATGTAAAACGTAAAAACATATAATATTTTCTTCGGTTCCTGCGAGGATTACACATGAAATAAAAGTATGAAAACGGATAAACTCGCGTATATTAATTAAATTTAACTTCTTCTTTCTTGGCATCCGTGCTCGACAACGAATGAATGACTTTGGCGTCGGCTAGATACTTGGAATGAAAATATTTCAAGACGGCCCTGAGTTTCGCCTTCAGACACATAGAGATGTGAGTTAAATCAGATAAGGTATTGGTATATTAGTATACGAGTAAATCTCACCGGTTTTCTGCAAGTAGCGCAGCTGACCGACCTACACTCGGGACACCGAATTTTCTTTTGCTTCGGATGCACGAAGAATCCCGACGAGCACTCCACGCACCATCTGAAGTTCGGGTCTCTCGCTAGAGTTCGGTCGCGCAACTGGAATTAAATCATCATCAGTGTCTAGGAACTACTACTTTACATTGATGATTGCTTATTTTTGTTAAATATGTGAGGGTCATTTCATAATTATATCTATAGCACAGAAAACCAGAACGAAGTGGTTATTAGTCTGTGTCTGACACGATGTCAGATTTTTGTATCGGTAAGCGCTAACCTGAATTAGTTTAAATGAAGCGATTAATATCTGTTAACCGGTAAGCGAATCACAAGGTTACCGAAATGAAGGGATTTTTGGAACCCAGCCTTAAAATACCCCGGGGTTTTAAACGGCTTAGGGTAAGCAAAGTAAAGTTATTTTTCCTTCTGAAATTTGAATTGACTAGACATGGTTTTCGCGTGGACCCTTCAGTTGTAGAATTTACACCACTTTTGCCAAAAGCAACTCAACTATCCAGGTTCCCTAAAAAAAAACAATGGACGAAATCTCATCATTTACCTTTCTCTGGAACAATTCGTGTACATCCGCGTCCAACAGCACTTTGAGCAGTATGTCGAGATGCGCGAAGTACTCGAGCCAGGCGTCCTCCTCCAGGGTCTCTAGCTCGGGCTCCTTGCAGTACGGGCACACGCAGTCCACCACGCTGCGCTCCGTCACCTGCACCGTGAAGTACAGGCGCGCGCACTCGCGGCAGCAGCGGTGCGTGCAGCGCAGCATCGACACCATCTGTCGTAACCAATTTCAATTATCAATTTGGCAATTTGAATACTTGGATTTTCAGCAACATTTTGGGATTTTAAACACTGCAATAGACGTCAACTAAAGAAAAATACCAACGGTCGCCCTAAGTAAGATAATAAATATCGGAGCGGCCAGCGTGATAATAAATATTTCACCATGCCCTTATATTCTCATAGCGTTAGAGTGGATGTGCAGATATTGTTGAGATATATATGATCGATGTATATTTTTTATCTCTTTCTTTCTCAGTCTCTATCTCTAAGAGCAAGTAATAACTACATATTGCTTGCCTCTCCTATTCAAATTGCTTTGGTATTCTGATTTAGGGTAGGGTGAGAGACGACCTTTGTAGAACAAATAATTTTGTTTTATTAAGTTTCTTTTAAATTCGTATTATTATATACACCAACTGCACTAAGTAATTTTGTATCGAAACATAACATTTTAGAAATTTCAGAGTAATCGACAAAAGAAATTGCTAGCTTTCTTTTATCGAGTCGATTTTTAAGTTGCACTTTCGGATACAGTTAGTTAACTCCACCGCCAGCTCACTCCACTGACCTGGTGCTCCGGCAGGCGGGCAGCGCACAGCTCGCAGTCCTGGTGCAGGTAGGCGAGCGCGGCGGACAGGTCCACACACTCGAGCGCGGCCAGCAGCGCGGCGGGCCACCAGCTCCACCGCCTCACTCCACTGACCTGGTGCTCCGGCAGGCGGGCAGCGCACAGCTCGCAGTCCTGGTGCAGGTAGGCGAGCGCGGCGGACAGGTCCACACACTCGAGCGCGGCCAGCAGCGCGGCGGGCCACCAGCTCCACCGCCTCACTCCACTGACCTGGTGCTCCGGCAGGCGGGCAGCGCACAGCTCGCAGTCCTGGTGCAGGTAGGCGAGCGCGGCGGACAGGTCCACACACTCGAGCGCGGCCAGCAGCGCGGCGGGCCACCAGCTCCACCGCCTCACTCCACTGACCTGGTGCTCCGGCAGGCGGGCAGCGCACAGCTCGCAGTCCTGGTGCAGGTAGGCGAGCGCGGCGGACAGGTCCACACACTCGAGCGCGGCCAGCAGCGCGGCGGGCCACCAGCTCCACCGCCTCACTCCACTGACCTGGTGCTCCGGCAGGCGGGCAGCGCACAGCTCGCAGTCCTGGTGCAGGTAGGCGAGCGCGGCGGACAGGTCCACACACTCGAGCGCGGCCAGCAGCGCGGCGGGCCACCAGCTCCACCGCCTCACTCCACTGACCTGGTGCTCCGGCAGGCGGGCAGCGCACAGCTCGCAGTCCTGGTGCAGGTAGGCGAGCGCGGCGGACAGGTCCACACACTCGAGCGCGGCCAGCAGCGCGGCGGGCCACCAGCTCCACCGCCTCACTCCACTGACCTGGTGCTCCGGCAGGCGGGCAGCGCACAGCTCGCAGTCCTGGTGCAGGTAGGCGAGCGCGGCGGACAGGTCCACACACTCGAGCGCGGCCAGCAGCGCGGCGGGCCACCAGCTCCACCGCCTCACTCCACTGACCTGGTGCTCCGGCAGGCGGGCAGCGCACAGCTCGCAGTCCTGGTGCAGGTAGGCGAGCGCGGCGGACAGGTCCACACACTCGAGCGCGGCCAGCAGCGCGGCGGGCCACCAGCTCCACCGCCTCACTCCACTGACCTGGTGCTCCGGCAGGCGGGCAGCGCACAGCTCGCAGTCCTGGTGCAGGTAGGCGAGCGCGGCGGACAGGTCCACACACTCGAGCGCGGCCAGCAGCGCGGCGGGCCACCAGCTCCACCGCCTCACTCCACTGACCTGGTGCTCCGGCAGGCGGGCAGCGCACAGCTCGCAGTCCTGGTGCAGGTAGGCGAGCGCGGCGGACAGGTCCACACACTCGAGCGCGGCCAGCAGCGCGGCGGGCGCGTCGGCGCCGCGCGCCACCAGTTCCACCGCCAGCTGGGCCTGCTCCCAGCTCTCGGCCGCGCCTTCGGCGAGGATCATGCGCGCTTGTCGCTGTAATGCAAACGTAGGCGCAGTTATGGCGGGTTGCACCAAACAACCAACGTTAAATATCGCTTGGATTGGGCCAATCCGCTTGACACTTAAGCAAAAGAAGGTGCTTTGGGGCGATGTCAAACTTTGCATCGAGACAGGTGCAGAGAGTTGTAAGCAATAGTGCATTGTGGAGGTAAGTACGGAATTACTAACGAGAGTGTTAGAAGCCCGACACCGTTAGGCGGAGGGTTTTATGACTCGAGTTAGTATTCCGCTTACCGACTGTGATGCATACAATGTTTTTCATCACACTTGCCGACAAAAAAATAAGTTTTTTAGTACAGATGGTGCTTTTTTTAGGCTCTAGTGCGAGAAGTGTGTCATTTTACGTCAGGTTCAAAACTTCGGACGGCCATCTGCACTAAAAAACGTTTCTATTACTCCCTAAGGAATTTCACTTTGCTATTACTCCCGCTACGCACGCAAGCAATGGCGCGCTTAGACAGCAAGTGTGATGAAAAAGTTTATTAGATTATTACCTCCGGTGATCCCTCTGGAAGTCGCACGTGAGCCAAGTCGATCAGTTGTCCGGAGACGCGGCGCAAAGTAAGCGGCGGCGGCGGCGACGGCGGCTGTCGTTCCGGCTCTGGCTCTGGCTTTATCACGGCTTGCATTTGCGAATCGTCTGAATCGCTCTCCGTCCATTCATCTTCAGTTCGACATGTCTCGCGGAAATATGAGTCCTTCTTTTCCCTTCTTGCCGGTTTCGGCGGGGAAGGCTCTTTATGCTGTTGAGACGTTGTAGGAGGTTGCGGAGCAGGTTTCTTTTTTAAGGTCGACGTTGAAGGTTTAACATCTATAGTAGTTGCGACAGGAGGTGGCGGCGCTGGTGCTTTTCCAGCTTTCGGATGAAACAGCTTCGATTGCAGTTGTTTGACATGGCCGCTACTAATATTGCCGAAATGAGCTTTGGGGGGTCCCGGTGCAGGATTCTGCTTTATAGATGCTCGCCGTACAGGTACTTTAGAAGCAAGTACTTTCGGAGCAATCTTGTCTGCTTTTTGTTTGATACCGGGCAAGACTTTAACACGCTTTGGTATGTTGGATTTGGTGGGGGTATACTTCTCATCTTTAGGAGGACTTAATGATTTTTTGTCTGGTGATGTACTGGATCTTACCTCTACTTCTGCTTGAATTAATTCATTATCTATTATGCTCTCAGTCTGAGTCATGTCGTTGTGGGTGTCGTTATTTAGTTGCATTTTATTATCTTTATCTTCTTTATCTGTATTAACGACCACGGGTTCCGGCAATTCAGAAGTTTCGATTTGATTCAAATTGTTTTGAAGAGTATTTGTGATCTCAATAAGTTCTTCCACAATTTGGTCCGTTGTGCTATTATTATTTGGAGAAGGGGAAGAAGTTTTTGTACCCTCTCCTACGAGATCAAAAGTGTCATTAGCAATGTTATCTACGACCTGATTAATATTAACAGCATTATCATCATTATCTTCTTCTGAGGATTCTTTTATATTCAATTCTACGGTAGTTTCGTTATCTAACACGTTTTCGTCATCATGGGTTACTAGCGGTTCGTCTATAAATGGCAATTCCTCAAAGATGGCATTGAATATAGGTAGTATATTTTCATTTGTTACTACTATTGACGCCGGTATAGGCTTAAATACCATTATGTTTATATCTTGTTTGGTATAAGGGAACTTTTCAATTTTTGGTATTGTAGAGACTTCTACAGGGTTAATTGTTGACGCTATATCTGTACCCGGTTGATTTGGGCTTAGTTCTTCATAAATCTCTTCGAAGGAATTAACTGCTGCAAAATTATTGTTAAAGTCTTGACGTTTTGGACGTTTTTCTGGTTTTTCAATTCCTGAACTTGCCTGGATAGAAATTGTATGTTCTTCTTGAAGACTTCTTGCAATAGAATTCAGTATTTCAATGTTTGTTTGTTGTATGGCCTCGGTTTGTGCTTCTAGGTGATCCATAGCTTCTTCAAACTGCTCGTTTTCTTCAGAACTGGTCCTTTCTAAGGAAGGCACCCTAGCGTTTTGTTGTACTTTTTTTTCCTCTTCATTTTCACTACTAGTATAATCTTTATTCTCTGTTGTCAAATCATCTGTTTCCTCATCAGATTCACTGTATGAAGATTCATGATCCGTAGATAAATCTGAGTCATTAGAACTGTTATCAGCTTCACTATGCGACGGATTTGAATCATCGAGAGAGTTAATGTCTGAATTAATTTCATCTTTCATTTGTTGTATGAGCTTTTGTGTGTTATCTACAATATCGTTCAAGTTCGATTTATCATTATCTATCACAATATTGACTCGCTCTGCTGTGCTTGTAGACGATTTCTTTGTTGGAGTTGATTTATCGTGTGACTTTATCTTATGTTTGGTGGAAGCGTGATTTCTATTGCTATAATTTGTGTGGGTAGGTTCAAAAGTGTTTATTATTTCTGTTTCAGTCTTTTCTTTCCCAACATTATGTGCAATTACTTGTATTGTGTTGTCTAATGATACGTTTACATGATTATCATCCTCGTGAATATTGTTGGGAACAATGTCAGTCACATTGTCTTGGTCGGATGGTGATAAAGCTTCTGCTGTTATTGTAATTCCCATATTGTTATTCGCTGTTACGACATTATTACCCACATTTACCTTTTCTACCGAAGACATGATGTTTGCGTTTCCTTCACCGCTTTCATGTTTAGTAGTCTTGCTTAAGTTTGTAATTTCATTAGCATTCTCATTTCCGACATTAGGTAAAGGACTATGCCTAGTAAGAGCATTATAAGCATTTATGAAGTCGTTTTCCGATTGGTCAAGGTTAAACGACTGCCGTTGTTCTGCTTTGTTATTGACTTTATTCATTACATTTTTGTCTTGATTTAAGTTATTATTATTTTGGCCTAGGTCAAAGGACTGAGTTATTTCTACTTTGTTATTGACATTACTATTAGCAGTGTTATCTTGACTTAAGTTGTTAATATGTGCCATAGGTTTTGATGCATTGTTTTCCTCTGTGTTTGAATTAGTGACATCTGCCATTTGTTGAGTTTTGCTATCGGAAGTAGTATTAACATCTTTGTTTTGTTCTAGATAGTTATTATCTGCTAGTAAACCCTTTAAAAGTAAATTTTCATTGATAGATGGAATGCCAGCTTGTATTAGTAACGCCTTTAACTTTTGAGCGATGTCTTCAGTATCTACTGCTTCTACTTTTTCTTGGGTATTTGCTACAATAGGTTTGGCATCCACTTTTATCTTACTATTAGTCGGAACAGAAATGACATTTGTTGGAATTGAAGCGAAATTTGTGGAAACGGGAGCCTGATCTGTCGGAATCGGTGCGAAGTCTGCTGAAACTGCTGCATTACTGTTATCAAAATTGTTAACAGGATAACCCCACACATCTCTGTCGAGATCCATGTCGAACAGACTCGGATTTTTAGCCGGGAGCGGCAAGTACATCCAGTCGTCATCTTGAAATGTTTTCGGTATCGGCTCTTCGAATTCATCTGAGCTGTCGTCTGCTGAAAAGAAAATATTTACCAATTAAGATTAATCTCTTTTCTTAGCAGTATAGTTATAGTAGGGCTGTGGTCGCGGATACTCCATGATGAGGATCCTCTAAATGGATCGAAACATGTCGAGCAATTATTGACTTAAATTACGTGAGTAACCCGTGTGATAAATATTTAAAAATGTTTGAGTCTCACGTTAGTTATAATTCTAAAAAAGTATAGTTAAGTATATATCGTAAATCAAATAATCCATATGTTAATATAAAATTTTCGCTTACCTGTTGACAACTTTATTGCTGTGATATTATGACTGTAAATGTCGATTCATTGGGTATGTATCTAGTATTGTCATCTCTACGACGATACTATATTTAGTTGATCTTTCATTTCAAGTACCTGAAGGCGCAAGTGCCGCACTTCACCGTGCACCACCGCTCCCTCCCGGCAGTGTGAAAACTGAGTGGACGCTCGAGCGAAGCGGGAAGCGAGACGTCCATGTTAAGCAAATGCAAACGTATGCCAAGAGTGTACGCCGTCGCCGATCAAGTCAGACTGACCTCTCGCGCGGCGGCCGGCGGGCGGCGGCGCGGCGTCCACGTCGGCGCCGGCCGGGGAGCCCCACACGCGCCCGCGCAGGCGCCGCTCCTCACCGACGCTGCCCTCCTCCGCCTGCAACAACGTTCTATGCAAAATTTACTAAGATACATTTTGGACGACGAATTATGTTAGAAGCAGCAAATTGTTGCGAGTTTTGGAGCCTCTACACTTTAAGGGAAATCATCATGAGAAAAATCTCATGAAACAAAACTCAATAGCAATTGAGTTTCAAAGAGAATGCTCTTTCGGATTAGGGTTTATTGCGCAATGCTCTCAAAGGTAGACTAAGTATCACTTTATTTGTCATGTATGCGAGTAACCTGAGTGCAAGCCGTCCAAATCCGCACCGACACGCCACTCGGCACTTTGGCTTTATAATAAGACTAAATAGTATTCGGTACCTGTTGGTGTGATAAGGATCCGTTCAATAGTTTTGAACTCAAATCGTTTCATAGTTTGAATTCAAAATTCATTGTACTGATTCTTAGCAACCATCACAGTCGAGGGATTAACCCGATTAACATGTTAGTCCCTTTCAGTGTCATAAACAATATAAAGATATTGGTAAGACCGAAAGGGTCAATCAATACTTAGCGGCTTGCGAAGTTGCGTTCATGAAGGGGTTTAGACTAAATTCGAGAGGTAAGACCAAATGGGTCAATCAATACTTAGCGGCTTGCGAATTTAGACGTTCATGAAGGGGTTTAGACTAAACTCAAGAAAGACGTCCTACGCGCCACTAAATAGTATTCTGTACCTGGCGGCGGTGGCGTTCAACGCACTCGGTGACGGCGGGCCACATGGCGGCGCGGTGGCGCGCGAGCGCGGCGCGGGCTTCTAGCTCGCCGACGGCGGCGCCGGGCGCCAGGCGCGCCGCCGCGGCCTGCACGCCGGCCACGAGGCTCGGCCAGCGCTCGCGCAGCCACGCCAGCGGCGCCGCCGGGCTTTGTGCTAGCGCCGCCTGTGTAAAGACGTCCTACGCGCCACTTAATAGTATTCGGTACCTGGCGGCGGTGGCGTTCAACGCACTCGGTGACGGCGGGCCACATGGTGGCGCGGTGGCGCGCGAGCGCGGCGCGGGCTTCTAGCTCGCCGACGGCGGCGCCGGGCGCCAGGCGCGCCGCCGCGGCTTGCACGCCGGCCACGAGGCTCGGCCACCGCTCGCGCAGCCACGCCAGCGGCGCCGCCGGGCTTTGTGCTAGCGCCGCCTGTGTAAAGACGTCCTACGCGCCACTAAATAGTATTCGGTACCTGGCGGCGGTGTCGCTCCACGCACTCGGTGACGGCGGGCCACATGGCGGCGCGGTGGCGCGCGAGCGCGGCGCGGGCTTCTAGCTCGCCGACGGCGGCGCCGGGCGCCAGGCGCGCCGCCGCGGCCTGCACGCCGGCCACGAGGCTCGGCCACCGCTCGCGTAGCCACGCCAGCGGCGCCGCCGGGCTTTGGGCTAGCGCCGCCTGTGTAAAGTCACGTCTATAAATATGTGTACACTTTGAAACTTATTACTAGGGGAAAACGCTTGAAAGGGAGTCTTGCGCGACGTCCATGCATGTTAAATAAATGCTAACGTATGCGCGTGGCCTGAGTGCACGCAGTTCAAATCGTTTGGACGCTCGACACGCCGATGCCCGCCCCACTGGACGCGCCGCTGCCGCTCGCCACTCATGTCTTACACTGAATTATCTCCGAAAGTTATTTTGTCGAATATCACTTCCCAACCAAAATATCGCAGAATTCCATTTCGCCGAAAGATTAGTTGCCAACTGTAACGTTACGCAGGCGTATCTTCCGCATATTATCATGTTTTAAACTGACCTATTTAACCTAGTTGCCAAATGAAAATTAGGGCAAACGAAAGTTGACAAATAATAATTTGGTAAATGTTGGTATGCCAAGTGAATAATCTGCAAAAGTTGGGTCTGCGAAAAGGCCGGAGATCTACCACAGGAGTTAAGGTGTAAAGGTCATTGGGCATTTTGTTCGGGCATATGACTCAATGCGTACACAAACGAAATAGGGCTAGGAATGTAAGTGGTAATGTAAGTGCTACTGAGTGGTATGAGTCGCATTCTTGCAAGGCGAAACCAGAAAACTAGGTCACAACCGTTTACGCAATTATACAATGCTGAAAGTAAAAACATTAAAACACTATTTCGGATACAAAAAGTCGAATAACTTTTTTTCCCTGTTGATACGTACGGAAAAATTACATATTTAGAAAAGTGAGATTTAATTCTTTATTTTAAAGCTAGTTTGGTCTCTGTACGCAAAAAATCATAAAGCGGGTCAAAAACGCCCAATGACCTTTGAATAAAGAGTGCGTACTGCGTAGCCAAGTTGCCAATCACTAACGCTGTTGGACAGAGATACTCGCCTGCACCTCGGCCGCGCTGAAGCCGAGCCGCTCCGCCGCGTCCATGAGCCGCGCCAGCTCCAGCCCGCGCTCCGCTCCGCGCCCAGCGCTTCCATCGACATCGTGCGGCTGTACGCCATCGGCTCTGGGGACGCCTGTTGAAGTTGGACAGCGATACTCGCCTGCACCTCGGCCGCGCTGAAGCCGAGCCGCTCCGCCGCGTCCATGAGCCGCGCCAGCTCCAGCCCGCGCTCCGCCTCGCGCGCCGCGCCCGCGCCCAGCGCTTCCATCGACATCGTGCGGCTGTACGCCATCGGCTCTGTGGACGCCGCTTGTTGAAGTTGGACAGAGATACTCGCCTGCACCTCGGCCGCGCTGAAGCCGAGCCGCTCCGCCGCGTCCATGAGCCGCGCCAGCTCCAGCCCGCGCTCCGCCTCGCGCGCCGCGCCCGCGCCCAGCGCTTCCATCGACATCGTGCGGCTGTACGCCATCGGCTCTGGGGTCGCCGCCTGTTGAAGTTGGACAGCGATACTCGCCTGCACCTCGGCCGCGCTGAAGCCGAGCCGCTCCGCCGCGTCCATGAGCCGCGCCAGCTCCAGCCCGCGCTCCGCCTCGCGCGCCGCGCCCGCGCCCAGCGCTTCCATCGACATCGTGCGGCTGTACGCCATCGGCTCTGGCGACGCCTGTTGAAGTTGGACAGCGATACTCGCCTGCACCTCGGCCGCGCTGAAGCCGAGCCGCTCCGCCGCGTCCATGAGCCGCGCCAGCTCCAGCCCGCGCTCCGCCTCGCGCGCCGCGCCCGCGCCCAGCGCTTCCATCGACATCGTGCGGCTGTACGCCATCGGCTCTGTGGACGCCGCTTGTTGAAGTTGGACAGCGATACTCGCCTGCACCTCGGCCGCGCTGAAGCCGAGCCGCTCCGCCGCGTCCATGAGCCGCGCCAGCTCCAGCCCGCGCTCCGCCTCGCGCGCCGCGCCCGCGCCCAGCGCTTCCATCGACATCGTGCGGCTGTACGCCATCGGCTCTGGGGACGCCGCCTGTTGAAGTGGAAGTGTCAAGACTAACCCCCTTATTCATAAACGTCTGCTAACTTAACAAGCCGCCAAATATTGTTTGTCCCTTTTGCTCATATGGACACATTGTTAAGACCGAAAGGGACAAACAATTATTAGCGGCTTCTTAAGTTAGCAGACGTTTATGAATAAGGGGGTAAGTAAATGCTCGAACGGGGTGTGCGGCGGAGCATGCCACGTGGTGTCCACGTTAAACAAATGTAAACGTAAGCGAGTGGCTTGAGTGCCGGCCGTTCAAATCTCTTGGACGTTCGACGCGCTGTTGCACGCTTTGCTCAAGAGTCCACCCAGGTGTACACAAAGTAATATAAAAAAAAATGCTCAGTGAATGTTGTATTTCATGAAAGTACATAAAGTCTAGAGAGCCGTTTTGATGCGGTAAAAAATAAACATCCTGGTAGACAATGTTGCCTCTTTCTGCAGGAGGCACGTACGCTGGTACATACACAAGGACCCACCTCGGAGCCGTAGAAGCTGGAGCGGCGAGCGGGGCGCGCGCGGCGCAGGTCGAGGTGCGAGGCGCGGCGCGTGAGGCGCGCGGCGTCGCTGCCGGCCGGGCTGCTGTCCCGCGGCTCGCGCGAGCGCCACTCCCAGCGGCGCCGCTGGTACGTACACAAGGACCCACCTCGGAGCCGTAGAAGCTGGAGCGGCGAGCGGGGCGCGCGCGGCGCAGGTCGAGGTGCGAGGCGCGGCGCGTGAGGCGCGCGGCGTCGCTGCCGGCCGGGCTGCTGTCCCGCGGCTCGCGCGAGCGCCACTCCCAGCGGCGCCGCTGGTACGTACACAAGGACCCACCTCGGAGCCGTAGAAGCTGGAGCGGCGAGCGGGGCGCGCGCGGCGCAGGTCGAGGTGCGAGGCGCGGCGCGTGAGGCGCGCGGCGTCGCTGCCGGCCGGGCTGCTGTCCCGCGGCTCGCGCGAGCGCCACTCCCAGCGGCCGCCGCTGGTACGCACGCTACGATCGCTCTCCTGACAGAATGAGTGGCTATCGTTATCGATTTTTATAGAACATTTGTAGACACATTTTCCCACACGTTAACTGATAATTCGACGATTGTCTGTTGTCTGTTAACGCCACGTCAAATACAAAAGCAGTAATTCAGATGCCACGTCACCAAAGTGTCAAAACTGAATTGTATCTTTACGCATGTGCGTGAAGACCTATATTACTCTATGGACCGCGACTTATATATCAGTCTTTGGCATTGAACCTGCGGTGTCGATATAACAGCCGTTGGCGTCCAAAAAGAAAAGAATGTTGTTGTTAGTACTTCCTACCTTTCGATCATCCCGAAGAAGAAAAGATTTCATAGAGCTTGACTTTCGCTCTTATTTTTAACTTGTCGAGTAGAAGAGTTATAAAATTTCACCTTTTTCAGTTTTAATCAATGTAGGCAGATTTATTTAAAAATACGGCACACACTTAGCAAGATGTGACAATGGAACCTCACCCGTGTGTCACTGGACAGCGAGTGCCTGCTATGCGAGCGTTCGCGACGAGCTTCGTCCCGGAATCGACGGCGGGATCGCGTCCGTGGCACTGACGGTGCTCGCTCCCGCTCTCTTTCTCTCTCCCGTTCCCTTTCCCGCTCACGTTCCCGTTCCCGCTCACGCTCTTTCTCGCGTTCGCGTTCTTTCTCCCGTTCGCGTTCTTTCTCCCGTTCGCGTTCTTTCTCCCGGTCGCGTTCCTTTTCCCGTTCACGCTCACGCTCCCATGGTGTTGGAACTTCGTACGTCTGGAAAAGACACAAGAACATTTGTGATTTTGTCCAAGAATTTAACAGGAACCAATATTTTAATCTCGTAATCACAATCACCAAATAAAAAAATATTAAAACAGACTTTAACTGATTTCTCTAAGACGCTGCCTTGGTATGTACGTATACCAACGGGACCATCTCGGACGGTTGCTTAAAATGGTAAAAAATTTAATTTAAGATAATGTTTGAGTTAAGCATAACAAGTATACCGCAGGATATGAACAATTGTCAAATAAGCTTGTTGTAATGTGCACAAATAATATAGTACATTGCGCATCTAGGGAGGTAAGTATGGCATTACTAACGCGAGTGTTAGAAGAATGACTCGAGTCTTTTACTCGACTCTTTTATTGACTCGAGTTTGTATTCCGCTTACTGACCGTGATGCATACAATGTTTTTCGTCACACTTGCGGACAAAAAAGTAAGTTTTAAGAAAAAATGTAACTTAATGACGTACTAACATTTCTATAACTCCCTAGGGAATTACACTTTTCTATAACTCCTGCGGTGCATGCAAGCAATGGCGCGCTTAGAAAGTAAGTGAGATGAAACAAATGTTTGTGTTTGACTTACCTGAGTGGAAATACTTTGAGGTGGTGGTGATGTACCCGTATTCGACAGGCTGCGACTCTCAACGCTTCCCCGAGACGGGGAAGCGCCAGCGGACTTTTTTTGGTTCACACTCGATATTGACGACTCCCGCGGCGGGGACGGCCCCACAGAGACCGTGTGCCGTGTCAATGTTCTCGCCACGGAACCACGCTCTTCACGTGGAGGTGAAGGACCCACGGACACGTTATGTCGCGCTTGCTCATTATACGTCCTGCCGTTAACAGAACTAACGCCATTTCGAACATCTTTAGGCGGCGATGGCCCGACGGCCATGTCATGTCGGCGGGACTGCGCGTGGTCGTTGTTTACGTCCCGAACTGGTGTTACGAGGCGGCTTGTTGGTTTGGCTTTCTCCCGAGGTGGAGAAGGACCGCAACCCGTTGAGGACTTCTCTTTCTTGGGCTGAACTTTGAGTACCTCGCCATCTGTAAAAATGTATAGATACTTTATACGTCTGATTTTTGTTTATTTCAAGATGCTGTCGCGTGACCATATGAAAAAAAAACATAAAAACATTAGAACCCAAAATCGCATGTAATCACAGCCGATGTTTGATGACATGATGACTGATATCCTGATGATCTACGAGTATAATATAGGTTTCTACTATGTGAATGTGACGCAGCGGGTGTAGCCTGGTAAAGCGACGTCTATTGCCTAAAGGTTTATGATTTACCTTTGACGTTTCTAATCATATTTATATGAAATTGCACGGATTGTAGAGTGCCCGGCTCGTTCACGAACGTGCAGTGCTCGCACTGCCACGACGAGTCTGGTGGAGGGGGCGAAGGGCCTAAGCTATCTTATACCTTTTTTTTTAATGTTGGCACAACAAAGTGGCTCCACTCCACCTGATCGTAAGTGAAAAGTAGAGCCCAAATCGCGGCGGCAACGAACAAAAGACGATCAGTAACCTGTTAGTTGCCACCGCCTTGCTGGCCCGCTAGATGCTTCTTCACGCTTCGTTTAAAGGGTCCCAACTTATAGGTATGCGGAAACACATGTGCCAGTAAAGAATTCCACTTTTTGATAGTCCGGAATATGAAGGAATACCTAGAGAGACCCATACTTTAATACATTTCCACTCACTTTGTTGTTGGCGAGTGTCACTAGCCGCGTCAGAGACGCGAAGGCGCGCCATCGCGTCAGCGTCGGACAGCACGCGCGGCGCCGTGGTCGGCGTGCGGCAGCGAGAGACCCATACTTTAATACATTTCCACTCACTTTGTTGTTGGCGAGTGTCACTAGCCGCGTCAGAGACGCGAAGGCGCGCCAACGCGTCGGCGTCGGGCAGCACACACGCTCGCCCGGCTCGTTCACGAACATGCATTGCCACGACGACTCTGGTAGTGGGGGCGGAGGGTCTAAGCTATCTTCTACCTAGAGAGACTCTTACTTTACTACATTTCTACTCACTTTGTTGCTGGCGAGTGTCACTAGCCGCGTCAGAGACGCGAAGGCGCGCCAACGCGTTGGCGTCGGGCAGCACACACGCTCGCCCGGCTCGTTCACGAACATGCATTGCCACGACGACTCTGGTAGTGGGGGCGGAGGGTCTAAGCTATCTTCTACCTAGAGAAACTCTTACTTTACTACATTTCCACTCACTTTGTTGCTGGCGAGTGTCACTAGCCGCGTCAGAGACGCGAAGGCGCGCCAACGCGTCGGCGTCGGGCAGCACGCGCGGCGCCGTGGTCGGCGTGCGGCAGCACACCCCGCACACGCGCTCGCCCGGCTCGTTCACGAACGTGCAGTGCTCGCATTGCCACGACGAGTCTGGCGGCGGCGGCGGTGGACCTAAGCTATCTTCTTCTACCTGGAGAAAACGGTACTTTACTACAATTTGTTGTGGTCCAATCCAAACACTTTTTTGAAAAATCTGCTAGATGGGCATTTCTCAGAGCGTAAATGGACATCTCATTCATATCGTCACGTTTTTTTGGAAGTGGCAGAATGATTTGCGGTTGGTTTTGGTTGTCTTATAGAGAAAAGGGTGCTGTATCTGACGACCGAAAATGGTATCAAAAGATGCAGCCATTTCAAAAAAAACGTGACCAGATGAATGAGATGTCCGTTTTTTACGCTCTGAAAAATGCCCAGATACGTACAATACTTTTCATCATATTTGCTGTTTAAGCGCGCCATTGACGCGTCATCGCTTCATTCGGGCTTCAATGAACGCCCTCGTCGACATTTATCATATTGATCCCTTGTGACAAAATCTACTACTTATTGAAATATTGAGTCCAAATAGTGGCCTTCAAGCATCAAACGTAAAATAAAGCTACGGTCCAAATTTCCAAAAACAAACTTACTTCAATCGTATTTGTGGCTACCGGCACAGGACTTTGCGCCTTAGGCTGAACTGCCTTCCTAACAGGACTTTGAGGTTTAGGTGGGTCGCGATGGTCGCTCGCTTCGCTCTCAGAGTCGGCGTCGCTTGAAGGCAGCGGGGGCGGAGACGGTGTGCGATGCTTGGTGCGGCGCGAGGTTCGCGAGCGGACGCTCATGGCGGGAGATGCGGCGCGGGACCCGGCGCGGGATGCCGCGCGGGACATTGCTCGGCTGTCAGCTAAAAACGAAAAAAAAAATACATTACATTATACAGTGTATTAACATGATGCAGGCATTTATTTGAACCGAGGATTGAGATGCAGATTCTTAGCCAAACCATGTGCATTATTTGTTTAAAAATCCTAATTTTAAAAGTAATTATCTTTCTAAGAAAACTTAATTGAGAAGCAATGTACTTCAAAATAAATCGTTAATTGGCACTTGACAATGACAGATCGCAGCTACTCGCAACGTTTGACAACTAAGCAGTATACGCGTTACATTGATCGTTCGAACGAAATAAAAATAATTGTACAGTTAATTTAAATATTTGTCAACTCTTAATACTTGAAAACGATTGCCAGTAATGCGTATTATTACCCATTTTCGTAAAAGCCTGGGTCATGGTAACACACTGTATATGTATACTTACGAGTAGTTATAAGGTGAGGTGCTCTGGAAGAGAACTAAAGTCATAGAACTAGGCAACGAATAAGCAGCTGAAGTAATAGTGACTCCCTTAGGTATACTAGGTAATACAAGTAACTAACCGAAGGAAGCAGACATGAGTTAGGTGAGGTCTGGCTTAGGTGCTAATTGTGTAGGTACTTCGAAATTCGTAAATTTCGAGCAATTTTGTCTCTGTCACTCCACGAGTGTGGCATAGACTGTGGACGCTCGAAGCGCACTTCGAAGTGTAGCGCCTACCAATTGTGCAAGGCCCGGAAAAGTGCTAAGTAGATGTAGGTAAAGTTGAGCTAAATTATAATTTCAATAGTGGACAAAAAGTGCCAGTGATGCTATAGTTCGGGAAATATTATTTGACCGACTCTTATCCCACTTACGACCTTTAGTTTTGCGTCATTAACAATAGAAAAGTGCTCGAATGCAAAGGCAAATTGCTCTTGAGGCTGTGAATGCCTTGGAACTACGAGTACATTATGAGCTTCTTTCACATGTGTTGGGATATAGTAATTACAATAATTAATGGAGGCAGGAATTATACTATTTTGGTCATAGGCTACAAGAGGCGTTAGCAGTCACCATCGCACTCTAGTAAGTGTTAACGCAAAACAAAAGGTCGTAAGTAAGATAACAAATAATATTTCTCGAACTATAACTGAAACATTATAGTTAACATTACCTCTGCGATAAGGTTGAGGCGTCATCGACGAATGCACATGCGGAGGATGCACATGCTGCGGCGGGCAGCACTGCCAGCCCCACGGGCCAGGATCGAGGCTGGCGCAGCTGCCGTACCGCCACGGGCCGCAGTGCGCGCAGCCGGGACACGGCGGCTGTCCCAGCTCCAGCACGGACGCGCCGCGTCGGATGGGCCGGCCCCAGGTCTGCGCTTGGTGTATTTCGGCCCCGTCCCATGGTTCGTGCATCATCGGTTGTTGCACGTGCTGCAACGTTTTAGAGTAACTAATATCAACGGCCCGAAAATAGAGTAGTAGAAAGTTATTTCTCATTCAGGTTTGTGAGTTGTTACAGGCATTTCATAGAAAGTTAACGCTATCTAAATGTAATTATGTACAGAAAGCTCGACGCAGCGACTAGTTCACAGTATCAAAATATTGGATTTGCTGGAATCCCTTAACGTTTGGACATGGTCGTGACGCACCTGTCAAACGTTTTAATTAATATCCAGACTCCACCTCCACCAGCATTATCTTTAGGTTATCATGAGCTAGACCGATATTCACTTGTCTCACTTACGTTTCATATTCAAATAACTTAAATAAGACGATGGGTGGATGCCAAGGCCTTTCAATTGAATCCGTTAAATTTTGCTATCATTATTATGTTTTCTTTAACAAATACCTACACTCGCGGTCAATGAAAACGGAACAGGTGGATTTTTTCATAGAAAATACTGGAAACATGCTGATTACAAATATTTAAAATAAATATTTATAATACAAGTGGAACCGTTTTTAACATCAGATTGTATTGGAATTTTCCTGAAGTTTTCACCCGATCCGAAAAACACGAAACTTTTTCGTCAGATATAAACATAGCAACTCATGATTAAAAAACTCAATTTACCATACATTTTAGGTGGTATTCTTAAACGGTCTACACTTTTGTGTCTATACAAACAGACCTAACGACAATTTTATAGTTTTTCTGGGTTTATTTATAAATTTAGGGAAATTCCAATACAACCTGATTTAAAAATAGATTTTACCTACACTATAAATATTTTTAAAAAATATTTGAAATCTCCATGTTTGCATTATTTTCGATCAAAAAAACCACCTGACCCGTTATCATTGCCGGAGTGTGTATCTTAGGAGTATTAGTTACCATGTTCGACTGCACGTTATAAGGCGGCAGCGACGCTCTGGGCCGACCCCACGTCTGCGGCGCATGACCCATAGTATTGTTATGGTACGGCATGGCTTGAGCCGGCATTGGAGCGGCAGCTTGATGCTGATTAGTCGGCAAGTAAGGCATGCTGCCCACGTGAGCCGGAGGCGCCGGTGGCAATATCTTGCTCAGGTGAGGAGGTATAGTTTGAGGGACGCTGTGGTTGCTTAACGGTCTCGCCGGCGCTTGGTTTTGTGCCACCATAGGGTTGATCGCACCAAGCGTAGCTCGACGTTGCTGCTCTTGAATGGGAGGTCTAGGGCTGGCACTTGACCGATCGCCGCTAATCTAAAACAATAATAATGAATTTTGTACTTCTCAATCAAGTAGTTTGTTTAGGAAAGTTTTGTACTTGATAGGAGATGGGTTTACCTTGTGCCGACGAGGAGGTGGTACTGGAGCAGCAGTTTTGGGTGGCAGCGGTGGTCGTTGCTCTTCACGTATCTGCATCGCAGACAAAGCCTGAAGTAAATATAAATTATTGAAATGGATGCTAAACAGCACGAGTCAGAGAAGGTTGTGTTTACCTATACACAAATTTGGTTCGGAAGCGGATATCCTCGTTCTTGATGCGATCATATAGGAAAACTTCGAGCGTGGCTCGCTACATTGCTCCTTCAGTAGCCCAATTTTCTTATGAGACCCATCTGAACGGCCTCGTTTCCGTGGCGTTCGTCATCAATATCATGTATCAATTGGTTTGGTAAATAGCGACTCAGTGATACCTAAGCTTGCTTTCACTTGCCAAAAGGCAATTAACATGATGCGCCTCTAATGATAGTAACTACATATTTAGAATATAGATAATATCTCAGTTTCAAATTAACTGTGAAATTTTCGACATAATTTCCGATATCGTTGTAATGTTTTGAAAAGTGGCTGCAACTTGAGTTTTTTGCGTAGGTAGAGTCTGAAGTAAGGAGTAACGGATGTTCTAATGCTTTAATTGTTGGCTCCATGCCAAGTTTGTATAGTCGATATTTGTAGCACTTGCTTAGTAGGTAGGCGAACACTTTGCGAAGTTTTGTTCTTGCTGCCAATATTATATTAGTCAAATATATAAATATTCTTAATAAGTGTCACAATTAAAATTAAACACAACACGTCCTGTCATTCACTAAGACTTAAAGGGACATTTTGAGAGTGCTGTAGCGTAGTTGACTGGAAACCCTCGTTGGAAGGCAACTTGCTCTTAGAGTACATCATATCCTTCTTTCATATGTGTTGGGATATAGTACCTAATTACAATAATTAATGGAGGCTGGAATTATAAAATTTTGGGCATAGGCTACAAGAGGCGCTAGCAGTCACCATCGCACTCTGTAAGTTTTTACTCTATTCTAGGGAACTCCTAAATGTAAGGTCCGAGTGGCGAGCGTCTAGCGGCGCGTCTGACGGGGCGTACAGGGACGCGTTGAGCGTATGAGTGATTTGGACGGCGTGTACTCAGGCCACGCGCATGTGTTTGCATTTGTTTAAAGGTGCGTTTAAACCAAAAGAGCATTCGCTGTTCTAGCGCCTGTTCTACGAAATCAACCAATCACGTTTTGTGTACCGATCGAATTTCGTAGAGTGGGAGATTAGAACAGCGAATGCTCTTTTAGTTTGAACGCACCTTAACGTGACGCCCCGTCGCACGCCCCACTCGAGCGTCAATTCAGTCCTTTTCTTAGCAGACCATGGGTACTTAGCACGTTCGCTGCGAAACAAGGCATTATTTGCCTTGTTGATGACTTTATGTCTGTGCGCGCTCTAAAATCGTGTCATCTCGCTCGGTGCGGGCGCCGTAATTCGAGAAGTACTACGAGTACGAGCGAAATAGTTGTACATCTATGTTCCATTTTTTAAGCTTATACGTTTAACACGTTCAAAATATGCACCAGGTTTTTTAGACATAGTTCGCATGGAGTTAAAATTGAATAAACTCAGTGCGAATACCAGGCCTTGATTTGTAGGCCTGGTAGCCGCACTGAGCGGGGGACGGGCGCGTGCGCCGCGGCTATTAAAAAAAATATATATTAATATGTGTAAATAATATATTAATAGTGCGGTCCAGTGCTTTGTTTGACATCGATCGTTGTTGTTATGAAAATAATAATTTTATATTACTTAATTAACAAATTATAAAGATCTTGTTGTCAACACTCGGTATGCTTTACGCACAAAATGGTTTCCTACCTTCCATAAGTTTTGGCCACTTTACTACATGCGGCCGCCGATTTGCATATATAATAAATAATATACGCATTTAATTACAACTAAACAGGCCATTAAAAATACCAAAGGCCACCAATTCGTTAAAACTGGTACGAGGAAAAATTGCGTCAGTTGTTATGAAAAATTACGAAAAACATTAACTAGTAAATTTACAAGCAGACAAGAAAATAAAGAAGATAAAATCAGGATGCAATCGAATTAAGCTAGGATCAAGTAGGTACATGAATGAACTTAACACACGCGAAATTTCATTCATTTACTTTTAATACTTATTCTTGATCTTAGGGTCATATTTCTATGAATGGCTTTCACCAGGCCATTAGAACCTGGTTCGCATATAATGGAACTTAACTACCAGACTGAAAATACCTGGTAACGCATGGTATGCAAGTACAAAATAATCAGTCTCGTAGTTAACGTGTTAACAAAGTTGCCAATCGCTAACGCTTAGTAGCGTATTGTAGTTTTCAGTCTCTCATTCTTTCTTATTGGTGCGACAAAGACAGTTGCCTTTCGTACATGACATGATTGACTATTGAGCGTTAACGTTTGGCAACTTATACAGTGTGTGGCCTACAACCGGAGTGAAAATTTAAATGGTGCATTAATATAAGCTAAGCAACAATCATTTCCACATAAGTATAGTCATTAAAAAAAAAAATTTTTTGCATTTTTTTTTCTTGGAAGTTTTGTTATTATGGGTTCTTTTACTTGACTTAAAAGTTATTAATAACTTATAATTTTTGTAACATTCAAAAATGTATAAAATCTTTATAAAAAACGTACCAAATTAGTGTAAAAATAAAACCAAAATAACTATTACGACTCAGTACCTGGTATACTATCTTGATGTCTTGCGACTGACAAGCTACGATATCGTGATGCCGAGATCCAGTACTTCGAATCCATAACTTTGAATAACAATGTCTCCAAACTTATCAATTTTTAAACATCGGGACCTTTACAGGATTATTGCGGAATGCGGATGAGTCACCCAATTCATTTTTCTCCCGTGTTCAAGGCCACACACTGTATAGCTAAGCACCAATGGTCGCTACGTACTACGTACCTGTCTCTGATGGTGCCTGCGCTTGGGATGGCGATGGTACATGTCATCGCAGGAAGCGCAGAGCGCGCGGCGCCCGCACTCGGCGCAGCGCACGCGTGCGCCGCCGCCGCCGCAGAGGCCGCACGAGGCGCCGGCCTCCACCGGGTGCCCTGATGAAAGTTAGAATAGAGACGTTGACTGTAGTTATTAGTAGATCAAATAGTACATTGTGCATCAAGGGAGGTAAGTACGGCATTACTAACGAGAGTGTTAGAAGCCCGACGCCGTAGGCGGAGGGATTTTATGACTCCAGTTAGTATTCCGCTTACCGACCGTGATGCACACAATGTTTTTCATCACACTTGCCGACAAAAAAATATTTTTTAAGACATTATATTATTAAATGACGTACTGATATTTCTATTACTCCCTAGGGAATTTCACTTTTCTATTACTCCCGCTATGCACGCAAGCAATGGCTCGTTTAGACAGCAAGTGTGATGAAATAGTACATTGTGTATTAAGGGCGGTAAATAAGAAATTGTGAACGAGTGTGCAAGTAAAGCCCAAGCCGAAGGCGAGGGCTTTACTTCACACGAATTCATGATTCTTGTACCGCCCGTGGCAAACACAATGTTTTTCATCACACCTGTGGGGCAAAGAAAGTAAATAAAACAATATATTTTCATAAAACTACTCTAAAATGGTTTAAATCGTTACTCAAAATCAGGGATCACTTTTTAACATTTTTATAACAGAAATCCCGGCGCAGCACGCGTTGCCCGCTTGCGTCGCCTGCGGGCGCCGCGCTTGTAGTGAAATCCTTGATTGCCCTAGGGCGTAATAACGCATCTACGGCGCGCATCGCCGCAGCGCATTGGTGCACTGACCGAACAGGTGTGATGAAAAAGATATATCGTAGGCTGACAACCAAAACTCACTATAAAAACTGTCACAACTCTTAGCAACCTCGTATGTTAGTACTGAATCGGAACTGAGATACGAGCTTTATTTCAAGCAAGTAGATATTTGTTACTTAGTAAGTTTTGGTTGTCTTCGGCAAGGGCGTTCGTAGAAGCGATGAGCGTAATGAGGGATTCAAGCGTTAACGCCCACGACTAAAATAATGTTGATATTGATATCATTTGACCACTGCCTTTCGCACTACCTATGAAATAATACATACATAGGTACATACATACATACATACATATAAAAGATATACCATATATGTAGTATTTATACCTACCAATATTCGATTCAGATTCATTTATTTATCAAAGATTGATGATGGGCAGCAGCATCATGAAACATAGTGGACAACTGGACACACTACAGCGATCGCCAACCCGGTTGCGCAGCGTGGCATTAATAGGCATTTACCTCCTAATACGCATCTTAGGTCCTATTTTCCTTTTATGTCTCTCAATCCTGGAAGCCTGAGGGTTTAAGGGAACCGTAATATTTTATATTTCGACAGAAAATACGCCATGCTGTGGAAATTGATATAATTCAGGACTTCCTGAAATGAAAGTCATATAAAAAGCAAAGGGGAATATAAGAGCTACTACAAACACAAAGGTTTTTAATACTAGCAGGAATAAGTAGGTAAATCACGAAGAGAATCGATTCATCTCCGAATGTTATTACAGTTTTGTAACTAGGTTTATGGGCCTAAAAGCGTCAGCGCAGACGTTGTTGAACCGACACACAATCTGCTGTTAATGCTATGTGAGTGTCGTATTTGGTTTCTAGTTTCGTACATCCGATGGTTACCACATCACCTCATGTTCGTAATTTATTTTCCATAATATATTTATATGACAAAAAAATCTCGTATTGGTACTGTACCTATATGTATGTTTTTTAAACTTATACGAGTACACAGGAGGTAGGTACCTATATATGTACATTATACTTATAGGCATTTTATAAAACGATTGGAACATTGTACTCATATCTTTGGCAGAAGGCAAATCACATGATCATGACTAAATAATCCACGGTCTTCCACGGTATAAAGCACGGGGTTGTTTGTGCGTCAATCGCACCGTTAGGCTGCGTTAAGGCACAAGTTGGTAGCCGACTGCACGCAGCACCAGAAGACGACATGTCGCTAACTACGGAGGGAATTTCATAGAAATACAGAAACCAGTAGTGTCGTTGCGACACGTCGTCTGCTGGTGCTGCGTGCAGTCGGCTGCCAACTTGTACCTTTAGACGCATGTGATCAACGCGTTGGGCTTACCACGTCTACGTTAGGGTTGTAAATTATAACGGGTATAATATGAAAAAAATTTAAGGGGTGTGTCTGACGCAGCCATTAGCGCACAATACATCCGCGCGCTTCAGGCTATCTTCAGCTACCACAACGAAACGAAAGACCAGAAAATACCTGTTGGTGGCCTTGGAGGCGTCGGCGGTGGCTGCAGCTTAGCGTTGACATATTCCTCGGCGGGGAACTCCACCACCTCATAATCTGGCTCCGGCTTGGCAAGGGGAGCCCGGGGCGCAGGCGCCGCTTGGCGTGCGAGCTGTGGCGTGCCCAGCACTTGGCGAGATTGTGGCGTCGCTGGCGTCTGGCGTGCGAACTGCGGCGTGCCCGGCGCTTGGCGCGGGAACTGCGGGGTTCCAACTGTGGCACGACCCCGGCCTTTTAACATCTGTGGCGATATGTAGGGAATGTTTGAATCTGATTGATATTGATTAAGATCTGTGAGTCCAAAGCGCATCGTTTTTGTTTCAGTTTAAATAGGAAGCGTAACAGGTACGTTTATCCTATCAGGTAGGAGTAGGTATCGTTCACACATGAACTTAGAAAAGGTAGGTAGGTATCTAAAGTCTATCAGAACAGAATTTCCTAAACGCTATTCAGTTTAGGTTTGGCTTGTCAGTTTATGATATTTATTCTATGGAACTGACACATAAGTAGATTGTGGTATAGTTTCCCTCCAATTAGTGGAAGTGGAGTGGCAGTTACCTACCTAAGCAAGCCCAGATGGGCAAAAAACAATTAAAAACAGTAAAGTTATTCGTACGTATTATTTTCATTCGTAAATTTGAAATTACTTATGACTTTACATGAATACGTGTCTATTCCGTCTTTTTACATAAAATGTCAATAGGTATAACTTAATTTACTTTAACCTTACAGCGACAACGAGTACCATTTAAATATAGGTAAGTACTTAGCTAAATGTACGAGTGTTATTTAAATGTACGAGAATTATTTCTTAAAAATACTTTACCTACTTAACAACTCATTTAAGATAAACTTCTAACAGCACATGTTGTTTACGTTATATCTTTTTGTGATTGGTTTACGTTGCTAAGTCTATTTTTTCAAGGACTATGAACTGGTGAAAACGGGCTAAAACTAAGTTTGTTTCAGCACAGTACAGGATGGCAACAAATGCAACAATAAATAAACGCGAATGTACCGACGACGGTGCCGGCGCGCCCGGTTGTGCGTGTAACTATTGTGCTTTACAATATGTTTCAGCCAGATTCATGCGAAGATAAGGTTTATATATAATCACGTAGGTATGTGAATAAATATACAATTTTGCTTAAGTTGAAATCAAAATTTATCTAACTTGTTTCATAAGTTGTTTATTGGTTTGGGCTCGGGGAAAATAATTGACTACCCGCTATACAGATAGATTCCTTTTAGATAATAATATGATAGTGTTAAAAAATTTGCAACTATTAAGACTCTTCATTATTTGTGAAGTAGACGTCAGCTGTGACCGGGATAGTGCGAGCAGCGACGCTCCGCGACCCGTTCCGATTTCGCTTCTCACATCCCAAAATATCGTTTATAAATTGGGTCTATGTAAAACCGTCTGAATAACATTATTCACGAGATTATATTAAAGCATTTAAAAGCTGTTTTCATACCTTTGCGTGGGTATTCCTGGAGATTAAAACTTAAAACACTGGAAAGAACAGAGTCACTGTCTGGACACGCAGCAAACTTTTCACACACATAGTTATACGTATGTAGCACTTATGCAACTGCACTTCGGGAGCGTGGTGAGGCGGGTACTGCACAGTGCAGCACGGGCTCCGGGTTCCGTCGAGGCCCGCCGGTAACTGCTAATCGTGCACCCTATCCGGACGAAATTGACAGCGGGAAGACGCACGCGCCGCCTCTATTTCGGGCCGCGGCCGCGTTGCCCCGATTCCACTAAAATTACAACGCCCAGCTATTTCCGCACTCGGTGCGCTCTGGTCCGCGACTCTACCTTGCGAAATGGTTCATCAACGACTAGATGATATTTGTATCAAAATTCAATCACGTTGCATTATTTTCATTTTGATAGTTTTGGTCAAACCTCTCATTCTTTTGCAATTAACTAAGTCAAGAACAAGATTGCAAGTTACTAAGACTAGGTCTACTGCATTACAAAATAGAAATGTTTTTTTGAATTTCCACAAAGAGGTTAATCTCAATAAAAAATGCCATAATCTAAATTCGGTTTTCTAGTTTAATAATATGTAATTAAAAATATTTTCTGTACTATTACATAGTTTGTAGGTATTCAAATGAATTTACAAAAGGAGTATTACCTATTTTAAAAAGGTTTATTTTTGTACGGTTTTTACCCATTAGGAAAGTTAGTCTTAAAATTGAGAACGTGGGTTACCCTAAAATGAATGAATGAATGCAGCAATAAGTAATTGAGGTCTACATACATTTTACTACATTTTAGGAGGTGACTTTGAGGTGACTCCAACGCTGAAATAGTTCGAGATTTTCCTGTCGCCATCACAAAATTAAGGATATTAAAGCTTAACTTTCGTTCAATCTGATAACACGCAGACACCAAAAATTTATTACTACACCACACTAGCTATTTACCTAAGATTGGCAACAGGAAAGACAAATCTTGTTTTGTTCTAATTTTTAGATAGGTTAAAAATTACCATTTAATTCAGCGTTGGAGTAACCTCCTAAAATGTAGTTTGATGTAGGTACATAGACCTAAGTGATCGCTGCATTCATTCATTAATTTTAGGGGATCCCCAAAATAAATAAATTAAAGTTGTATAATACCTTCATGTTTGAATATAAGTTAACGTTTTGAAGTAACGACTTGACATTTCTTCTCCATAGTAACGGTTTTCGATCGTAAATAAACAAAGACTGTCAAACGTGTTTGGTTGGCGGTATGGAAATATACCAAGAATTTAAACAAAATGGGTATTTCACAGCGAATCTGTATCATCTATTGTCTAAGAAGAAAATTGTGGACACGCAAGAAGTGGTAGGTACTTTAAATTCGAAATATTTTGTAAATTGTTGATCTTACTCTCGGTAGCGGCTTGTTCTCAACTTGTACTTTTCATCAACTAGGTACATAGGTGTTAATGATTAGTGATTCCTTCATTCCAGAGCCTGACGTTATCTGCTTTTTAATAGCGTAGGTACGACACATTTCGGGGTTTTAGGAGCGAGTAGAAAGTGAAAAACTGATTATATATTTTTATTTGTATTTCCAAGTAATTTAATTCTAAATAGGTTTTAAATTTTCTCTATGCGTGAATAAGCACTTGTCAATCAATGCTCAATGACAAACTTACTTTAGTTTACTTCGATGACAAAAATTATATCACTCAAGTTTATTTTTTTGAAGGCTCCGCTAGTTTGTGGCAAGTGCATTCCTGCATAAAATCCAGTGTTCATCCCTCAAAAAATATATGCTACTAATTGAATTAAAATTATAAGTTTAATTATTGTTCCTACCCTATTGTAAGCCTAAATAAATAAATTCAATATCACGGGACAATCTTTAGGTGTACAAATCAACTTAGTCTCACCGTAAGCATGCCTATAATGATTTAATTTGTTAATAATCCCCAGAAGACCATTTTTTACTTAGGTAGATAGGTGAAGAAAACAGAAGACAATTTTATAAGGGTCCTTTGCTTTTAGATAATACCATCCGAGTATGTAAAGGAAATGAAAATAAGTACCCAGGAACGACTGCAGACCCTTCCGAAATTCGATGTGGTCAACCTAGTCAGCGTGGGACCTAAATACAACCCTGCCAGCGTGATTCTAGAGATCACGCCGAAAATAATCATATTTCAGAACTTTAAGCCCAACGACAAAATAGTGACGAAGTTTTCTGTTAAGAATATTAGTAAGGTGAGTTAACCTCTCGTGTAAAATGTAAATTGTTTGTTTACGTTTATTTAAATACCTAAAACAGTAGACTTTAGGATGAGAATTATTAGTAGACGATCTGCTTACAGATCTATAACACAACATGTATTTGGTAGGTATTAAAGAACTATGCACGTAAGTAACTTATTGGCTAGTTTGTCTAGAGTTTTATATCAATGGGCAACTACATACCTAATAATTATGCCTAGGTACGTGATATTAGTGTTGGAATGTGTACCCACAGACGACAGGCAAAAACGCTGGAGCGCCACTTGGCCAAACGCCACAGACACGTTCATTTAGTTACATAACTAGGTAGCAAGCTAAACCACGAACTCGTCGGCTCTCGTATTGAGTGAGATTGTTTACAATGACTCATGTCTACATCAGATCAGCAACGTGAAACATGCAAATGCAGGGTTTAAATTAGAGTTTGGTAATACTAACCTAACCTGATGTAAATATTTTTTGATAGTCTGCTTTTCGTGATTCTGATGTATAGCTTCATCTCTTCCAGTAAACACTTGCGCAAACAAATAATTATAATAATTTTCATAATTAATGTGATATTGCGATACATATTTAAAAAGGGTCACATGGCCCGATAAACTGTTGGTACCATTATCTGATGCTTCGTCTCAATTGATTGATTAGGTATTTATTGATTTTAGCTAAGTGATAGTGGATTGGGCCTAGAATGGATCACAAAGATCACATTTCAAATTCTGAATACGCCTCCTTGAGACTGGTTAATCCTTTTTAACGACAAGAATTGTAAGGGTAAATGCTGGTCGAACTAATGACAAATGACATTATTAGCCTATATCAGTCCACTACTGGACAGCGGCCTCTGCTTAGCGTGTGCGTATGGATGCATAATCGCCACGCTGGGCAAGCGGGTCGGCGATCGCAGTAGTGTGTCCACTACGATTCATGATGCTGCAGCCCATCATCAACCTTCGATAAGTAAATGGTCAGTGACACTTCAATCCCTTAGACGACTCTTAAGACACCCACTAGTGTTGGTAAAGACTCGAGTCGTTTAAGTCTTTCATTCTAAGACTCGACTCAGTTTTAAGGACTACTGTCATGTAGTCAAAACTCGAGTTATTTTAACGAACATTCGCTATTCTAAACCTCCACTCTACGAAATTCGATCTTTACACAAAACGTGATTGGTCGATTTCGTAGAGCGGGGGATAGAACAGCGAATGCTCTTTTAGTCTGAATGCATCTTTACAATGTTACAGAGACTCGAGTCCTTCAAGAAGACTCACTAGATTATTTATAGTGATAAAAACCACATAGGGCTTTTATTATATTGAATTTAAATAAATAAGCTTGTTATTTGTATTTTTATGCTTATTTTGAACCTTGAACATTTTTTAATATATGGCATTGTATCATTTCATGTTTTTTTCCCGACATTAAAAAAACGAGTCTTCATAAATTAGGACTTGAGCTTTATATACAGGACTCAGTAAGCCTAAAAGAAGGACTCGACTCGCGACTTAACACGTTCGCCTCCGGTACTGTTTCACTAAGTGCTTATACTATGCCGATCGAAATTGTCTCATAAGTAGAAATCCTATGCCAGTGACACGCATGTGTGACCGAAAAGATTGTACTCCTATGCCGGCGACACACATTTGTGTCAAAAATGTTCGTATTTCGATGCGACTGGCATAGGAGTGAGAACTTGATTAATGCTAGTGGCATAAGAATGAGATTACTTTGAACACGTATGTGTGTCACTGGCATAGGAATACAGTTTTTTCGGTCACATATGTGTGTCACCGGCGTCGAACGTGTTAAGCTCGACAGTCCCGTAAAAATGAGAAGAGTCCTAAAATAGGACTGAAAGTACTCGAGTCTTTACCAACACTAACACCCACAGGAAGAGTCAGGGTGGTGATATATGTATTCTTACCGTAAAGAACTATATTTAATGGTTATGATACAGGCATCCACATACTACACCATGATATACAAGGAGTCGTCAGTATTCTTCGTGAAGCCGGTGGGCGGCAAGCTGCTGAGCCGCCTGGCGCCCGGCATTAGCGTGACCTTCGCCATGACCTTCCGACCTGAACACTTGACGGACTATGCGCACAAGGTCACCTTTAGCACTGACAAGGACCAGTATGTGTTGCCGATTTTTGGTAAGCTCCAGTTATACCATATGTCGATAATACCGAATTCATTTCATTTTAAAATTATAAAAAAACACTTAAGGTCAGTGTGGGTAAGTCCGGCATATTTTATTTGTAAGGAAAGTCCGTCATATGCGTCTTATATCGTTGAGTTGGGGGTGGAAATCAGTTGGTAGACGGACTTTCTTGATAGACGGTCTTACCCGCATTGACCTTAGCACTTTATATTACGTTATTGGCCTGACTCGAAGAAATAGATCGATTCGTTCACGAATACACGTGGCTTGTCATGTCATTACACCCAATACAGGTTACTTTTGACAAATCCAAGCGTCATCACAAGTGAAACAATCTACAGGGTGCTCGCGAGGAAACCGAAAGATTTTAACTATGCATTCTAGACATCAAAATAAACAAAAAATATTATGCGACCTAATGTCAAATTTTTAAATACTTTTTTCATTTTATAACGAGTTACGTCGAAAAACTTTTTTCCGAAAAAGGTTAATTATCTCTGGAACCCAGCCGAATCCAGGGAAATTTTATATAACATTTAATACAGTCTTTGATGCTAGCACGGTTTACTTCTGTTTTTATCGCTCTAGTTAAAATTAATGATCTTAACTGTTTATCGTGAATAGTTTCGTGTTATACCTAACTCAAAATATTACCAGTGATTAATAGTACATCTAGTTATATTTTGTACTTGATAAGGAGAGTTTTTAAGACTACAAAACGCATAATACGGTGAAGATATTCTTGTGCAAACGAACAATACTAAATACCCGTCAACTAAAAACCAGACACGGCAACAGACTGCGCGAGCGACTTGCACGCGCTGGCGGGCGCAGGTTGCGCGGTTAGAGGCGAATACTGCGTGCACGGCGTTATCTCTGCGGCGAGGACCCGAACAATAGTGATGCCCTGGCCACGACATCGGTCTAAGGCGACTGGCTAAGGCGACCAGCGGCGAGCGAATTAAACAAAATCAAGACCGCTAAAGAAGCATGCCACGACAATTAGCTGTGGGCTAAATCGCGCGCGAATTTACTTGCGCGACCGGCTAAGGCGACCAGCGGCGCGGCGGGCGGCGAAATTAAACGCACTGGCGGTTTGAGCCATGCCACGACTTCGAGCGGCGCGAACGGTCTTAGCGGCGGCACGTATCGGGCGGAATTTTAAAGATCAAAATATTTTGTTTTATTCGCTCCGCGATGTTGGACACAGAGGCGTTTGTAAGTAAAATTTTAAATAGGCCTGCCTTGTGGATGGCACAGCATTCGCAACACAAGTTGCGGCATGTAATAAAACGGTTATGGGAAGAAATAAAAGAACATTTTCCGAATCAGAGCGGTAAGTTTAATATTATTGTATATTAAATAGGATTGCTTACAAAATAATTTATAAATAATAATTTCGAGACACTGAAGAGCCTCTTTTGATAATGATATTTTGCGTCCTTTGATTACGTCCCATTCGCTCACCGCTTAGGCGCTTAGACCGTTGTCGTGGCATGCTCACCGCTTAGACCGTTTTCGCCGCCCCGCTCGCCGCTGCCGCGGTCGCCTTAGACCAATGTCGTGACCAGGGCATGACCGAGGATTGAGCGCCACAGAATATTATTTTGCAGACGTGACTTTTGTTTGTCGTCTCTAGCAGTTCTCAGTGAGGCATCTGTTTTCTGACTAAGTGGTGTTCTCGTCTGGGATGAGTTCTTGCAAAGTTTGTAATCGCTCCGTTGCAGAGGCAAGTGCTTTGATATGCAAGCAATGTTCAAGCCGCAGCCACTACAAGTGCGCAGGTGTGTCTACCACTAAAAAACCTGCTCAGTGGTTTTGTTCGAGCTGCTCATGTAACGCATGTAAAGATAGCTTAACACCCTCGAAGGGCATCGCTTGTTCGGAACCGTCCTGCTCGGCTATATTTCACCCTCTCTGCGTTAACCTAGATGCTAACGCCTCTAGACCGGAGGGTTGGAAGTGCCCGGGCTGCGTAGCAAAACAGCCTAAAGGTAACAACAATGAGACGCCAATAAAAGCCAACGTTGACAGCGGCAGCGGCAAAAAACCTGTGCCGGCAAAACCATCGAGCGCAAGCACCTCCAATTCAGCTGTCCCGCCTCCGCACCACCCCGAGGGGGCCCAAGTACTTACCCCAGACGCCGAGACCAAGTTTCGTTCTATTATACTGGAATGCAATGCTACTCTAAAGAGCGAGATCAAGCAACTAATAAAGGTGGAAATTGCTTCGGCAATCGCCTCGTTTCAAGAGCAGATCATGCAAAAAATTACCTTATTAGAAAGTAGCGCCGATAAAATAAATCAGCTCGAGAACGAGCTTGCCGCTTCCCAGCAACGCATCACAGAACTTGAGGCTCAGTTCGATGATCATCAACAGTGGCAAAGAATGAACAATTTGGAGATCTGCGGCATTCCCGAACTAAGAAACGAATCTCTCTCCGACCTGGTAATTCGCATCGCGGGGGAAACTGGGGTCAGCCTGCGAGAAGAGGACATCGAATTTGTCAACCGGGTTAAACCTGCGCAGTCTACTGGTGGTCGTCCGAAGAATATTGTGGTTAAGCTGAAGCAGCGAAATCTCAAGGATGCCATCATCGCGGGAGCTCGCAAGCGTAAAGGACTTACGACCAGTGACATTGACATTAGCGGGGACTCTAGGAAAATATTTTTAAATGAACACTTAACACCTAAAAATAAACAGCTTCTGAGAATATGTAAGGAAACTTGCAAAACAAAAAATTACATATTTACCTGGGTAAAAAACTGCAAAATCTATGCCAGAAAAAACGACAAGTGTCCTTTCTTTCTAATAAGGTCTCAAATAGACTTAAAAAAAATAGTTTAGTCAGAGTCTTGTTGCGGCCTATTGTTAAGATCGTTCAAACATCCTCATTCATGCATGTTTTCATTTTTGCCATTTCAAATGTTTACGCTTACCACACACACCTTCTACTCCTTACACATTACACAGTTTTACTTATGATTAAAATTGATTCTTGCTTATCCTTGAGGTACAAAAACGGTCCACTACAACTACATTACAACTGCAGGGGTATTCATTTGACTTTCTACTTTGAAGGGTATTGTCAAATTTATCATTTCGAGATGACAGATTTCTTGGCTAACTCCCTCTTACTTTCACTCTGTATAGTTCTTTAAACATTTTTTATCAGAACATACGTGGACTCAGATCTAAAACTCATGATTTTCGTAATAGTGTGCTTTCATGTTCCTATGACATAATAATTGTTACAGAGAGTTGGTTATGTGATGGCGTTTTAGACTCGGAAATTTGCGATAATAGATACGACGTTTTTAGACTTGATCGCGATAGGTTGCTAACTGGTAAGTCGGACGGGGGCGGTGTAATGATACTTGCTCTGCGCTCGCTAGCCGCCATCCAGCGCCCCGAGTGGTGTCGTGCGGGAACCGAGTGTCTATTTGTCACTGTACCGTCACGTTCCTTGCGAGACTCCTCACTGGACCTCCACATTACCGTAGCGTACGCTCCGCCAGGTCGTAATTTTTCTCTTCATATAGATAATATAATTTATTGTTTGTCTACGGCCAGTGAAGCGATCGGCGATGCATATTTTTTAGTTGCCGGAGATTTTAATTTGCCGTACCTAAAGTGGACTGACGACGGCCCCCTTCACTTGCGACAGGGTTCAGTCGAATTTCAAGAGGCAGCTCACAAACTAACTGACGAATTTAACCTGTTCGGATTACAACAGTATAATAAGACCCTTAATGCTAGTGGGAATACTCTCGGCCTTATTTACAGTAATTTTTCATTAGAGGTTCATCGGTCAGTTGCCCCTCTGCTGAAAGAAGATATATATCACCCCTCTCTGGATATTAATGTCACTGATATCTTCGCACTGCCTCTTATAGAAGCCAAATTGCCTAGGTTCTGCTTTCGCAATGGTGACTATGTTTCGATTTGTAGCTACCTGGATGAGGTTAACTGGGCAGAGCTTCTACAATGTAAGACTGTCGACGCGGACGTAGACATTTTTTATGGTATTATTGACAAAATGATCACAAAGTTTGTTCCATTAAAACGCTGCTCAAACACTCGTCGTTATCCTGCCTGGTTTAGCAGAGCGCTCATTAACGTTATTAAAGAAAAGGCTAAGGTACACTCTAAGTGGAAACGCTATAAAAATCCTCGTGATTATGAAGAGTTCTCCCTCTTGCGGAAACGTCATAAAAAGCTTGAAGGGGAGTGCTACCTCAATTACGTAAGAATTGTACAATCCGGCATTAAAAAGGATCCTAAACGTTTCTGGGCATTTGTTAAAGCTAGACGTGGGGGTTCATCATACCCCCGGTCCCTTGAACTCAATGGAACTGTTTACTCCGATGGTCCTAGTATATGTGATGGTTTTAATAGTTTTTTCAACTCCGTCTTTCAGCAACCTGCCAGCTCTTATCCATTGCATACGTTAGCACCTCCATTTTGTGACGACGGTAGTATAATCTGTTCCGCTGTAATCACACCATCGAATGTCTTGAAACACATTAGACGCCTAAATGTAAATGGTGGTGCTGGAAGTGATGGCATTCCTTCTTACTTCGTAGTTAAGTGTGCTGAGAGCCTCTGCGCCCCTTTGAGTCTTATATTTAAAAAGTCAGTCTCCGAAGGGACTTTTCCATCTAAATGGAAAGAGGCACACATCTTGCCTATTCATAAAAAAGGGTCTAAAACTAAAATTCTAAATTACCGCCCCATCTCCATTTTAAACGTTTTTTCTAAAGTTTTTGAGAAGACTATCAGTGAAATTATATATCCTACCTTATCTCGCGGCATTCCGCCTCAGCAGCACGGTTTTTATAAGGGCCGTTCTACTACGACTAACCTCGTGGAGTTCTTGAATTTTGTCTTGCGACAGATGGACAGGCGGAAGCAGGTTGACGTCATCTATACCGATTTTGAAAAAGCTTTTGACAGGGTGGATCACGTCATCCTGCTTCGCAAGCTGTATAAACTGGGTCTTCGAGGTGACTTATTCCGTTGGGTTACATCGTATGTTTCTAAGAGACAGCAAGCAGTAATTGTCGGAGGACATAAATCTGACTATATTTCCATCCCCTCGGGAGTTCCCCAAGGTTCTATTCTTGGCCCTCTGCTGTATGGAGTTTACCTTTACGATATTTATACCGTTTTCCAAAATGCCAGGTTTCTTCTTTACGCGGATGACAAAAAAATATTCTCTAGCATATCTTCCATAGATGACTGCTTAGCTATACAGCAAGATCTCGATAGACTCACAGAATTTTATAAAATAAATAGAATTTCCGTAAATGCCTCGAAATGTATCCAGATTTCTTTTACGCGTAGTCCACATCCCACTTCATTTGTGTACAACATTGATGGACAACCGCTTAAAGATTTCAACTGCATAAAAGTGATTTACGCAGCTTATGTTCGGAGCGTCCTAGAATATGCGAGCACTGTCTGGTCCTGTACCCCTACATCCCGCACGCGTCATACATCTCGCAGACTATTTTTTGTTCCTTTTGCGCACACAAACTATGCCCAAAATTCACCCATTCTACGAATAGCTAACACTTATAATAAGCAATTTAGTCAACTAGATCCCTTCCTTCTGTCAAAAATTTCGTTCAAATCTGCAGTTATTAATTGTTTGCGTTTGTAATTACTGTACCCTGATACACACACACACACACACACACACACATAAACACACACACCCATGCGTAATTTTTCAAACTTTGTTGCACTTTGTTTCCCTTCTTTTAGTTTTAAATGCATCTCCGTGGTAGTTTTTGTAATGAAGTACCCACTTGACTTGCGGTTTGCATGTACGCAATTGTAGGTAGGTACTTTAACTGTCAAGTTGTGGATATCTTTAATTGGCTTTGTTTACTGTTTATGTTCATATATTAAGTATTTTGTAATTGCTGTTGATGTCCTTAATAGCTAAATAAATAAATAAATACTCTGAATATGCTCAGGAATTCAGCATTAAAATATTTCGGTTTCCTTGCGAGCACCCTGTATAGTATAGCATTTTTGATAATTTATCGGTTCGATAATTTCGATAATTTGACTGATGTATATGATTCAGGTATGGGTCCGAGGCCGATTTTTGATTTCCCCGATGAAGTGACCATACCAGCAGCCCCTTTAAAGGTTCAAAATCATGCCGTTATGAAGGTAAAAAATATTGGTTTGATATCAGCTGGCTTCAAATTGGACACTAAATGGTGAGCTTTTGTTATTATTAATGTTGTAATATAAATAGTTTCCTGCTTTTTTAACTCGATATCTATGCGACGTTTGTCTGATATAATATGCTGGTCTCTGGTTACCATCTACTATTACATATGTACCTACCCTCTACTCGGAAAATTAAGATTTTTTAAAGGATTTTTCTCACGTTTGGTTTAGAATTATCATAGGATCATTGGGTCCCAGCGTGCGCAAATTGTTTGCTGAATTCTGGTTGACGCAACTCGACAGAGAACTGGCGATTTCCTCGTACCTACACTGTATTCGCCATTGCGGAGCAGTGAATAAATAGCGTCAACCTTTTCGGTATAATACCCTTTATCACAAGGGCGCGTTTTTTATTTAAGTTTCATTCGTTACGTTATTTTTGTTGCAAATATATATATATTTCAAAAAAATATTTTTAAAATAAAAATTAAATTATTTATAAAGATAACTAAGATACGCACTCCTTTGTAAATAAAAGAGACACGGCGATACTCGCCCAGCTATCAGCTATCACCGCCGGGCGAGTATCGCCGTGTCTCTTTCATTTGCACGGAAGTGCGTAGGTATCTTTTGTTCGTGTTTATAGCCGATAGTTCATAGCTTAGTAGCTCGCGGTGAGACCAGTGCCTAAATCACAAATCATTTATTTTTAGTCCGTTTACGACAGAACCGAAATCTGTTTATTTGAACCCCGGCGAAAAGGTGGAAATTGAAACAATAATTAAAACATTGCACCAAGGATACATAGAGGGCTCGTTATTCGGCTTATTTGAAACAGGAAAGTATCTAAATTTCATATTTACTTCGAACATTTACATTATAAATTCCATTTTAGGGTTCCGTAGTCAAAACGGCAAAAACGGAACCCTTATAGATTCGTCATGTCCGTCTGTCCGTTTGTCACAGCCGATTTACTCGGAAACTATAAATGCTACAGTAACGAAATTTGGTAAGGGTATGTGTTGTATGAACCGCTACAGGATTATGATACTAAATTGTAAAAAAAACCATTGGGGTGGGGGCCCTCCATACCTACATGTAACTGAGGGATAGAATTTTTTTTAGTTGTATATAAGCGAATGGGGTATAAATAGAAAGTTTGAAAATGATATGAAGGTTTATAAATCTCATTTTTATTTAAGCAAATCGTTTTCGAAATATCAGCTCTCAAAGTCTGAAAAATGTGCCCCCCCCCTCTATTTTTTAAACTACGCGATATGACTTAAAAAAAAAATGTTATGCACATGAATAAATTCTATCAACGATTTTTGGTTTGATCTAATTATCTCCTATAGTTTTTGAGGTAGGTTGATTTAACTGTATTTTTTTAATAATAAATTGATAATGGTACGGAACCCTTTGCGCGCGAGTCCGACTCGCACATGGCCGGTTTTGTTTTTTTAAATATTGTCATTTAAGTTGTTTTTACTGACTGATTGATATAGTTTCTATGGCTACATTTCGCCATCATCTACAATCAACAACTTTCTTTACAGGGGAAATATTTCAAATAAAGCTTATCGGATCAACGTATCTGGTCAGCATTGAGCTTGAGAAGCAGGTGGTCAGATTTCTAGAAACATACAAGACGATGGTACGGCAACAGAACTTCAAGATTATCAACAAATCCGACGTCGTCCTCACTTACATGTGTATGAAAAATGAAGACGTGATACATGGTAGCTTTTTGATATTTCCTTTTTAATATCAAATAAATAACTTTAATATAAATCAAAACTATTATATTATACTCGTTGATTTCATATTTTCCAACAGATTTTGATGAAAAAGTGAAATTCGCGCATATATTTTACGAATTAAAGAAAAGCGAATCAGCAAAGTGTCAAAAACTTGTATATTATGATGTTCTAAACAGTGACGAACATGAACGTGTCTATACTCGGATATTCTTTGATCAAGTGCATTCTCTTGTAGCCGATGAATCGTTACATTTCCAGGACACCCATTTTTCTATTACACCCATTGTGAGTATAGGTATATGTAGTAGACAATTAAGTTCAAACCCCTATACGGGCGCCTTAAACTATGTAGGTACCCTAATGCATGGTTAAGTATAATAAATAGAAAAATAATTACACATTCACCCTTCTACAATTCAGTAAACTTATATATTCTAAAGGAAACCGACAACAGATCGAAACTGAAAGCGACATTTCAGAAATAGGCAAATATTGCCTCAAATAGGTAATTGCGATCATTAGTGATACGTACCTACAGTCAGCGTACAGCTGAGCTGTAGAGAAAATGTATTCCCTCTATGTAAGTAAATTTCAGAGGGACAAAGATGGGGGACCTTTGTTTTAATGCTTACTCTTACTTGCTGAAAGTTCAATGTTTCCAGAAAGGAAAACTATGGCCAAACAAGACGACAGAACTGACAATAACTTTCCATCCACAAGCAATAGGTGATTTTAGAGCGGTGGCGTATTTGGATGTAGATGGCATACCGGATCGCATACCGCTCACTGTAGTCGGCACTGGTCTACCTCCGGATATCGTTCTTAATTTGGAAACTTTGGACATGGATCGTGTTTACATAAACAAGAAGTATAATTACGAAATAATTGCGATAAATAAAGGCAAGTACTTTTGAATATCAAAGCCAGTGTAAATGTCTATCTAATTCTTAGAATTATAACTAACGTGAGACTCAAACATATTAAAATATTATCGAACACACGTATTTAAGTCACGTACGCGTCGGGCTTTGGCCGAGGGTGCTCCGAACGAGGACCCTCTTAATGGGTCGAAACATGTCGAGCAATCATCGACTTGAATACGTGAGGTTACTCGCTTCGATAATATTTTAATATATCTAATTCTTTATGACAACAACATCATCATCATCATCATCATCAGCCTATGATAGTCCACTGCTGGACGTAGGCCTCTCCTATTAACTATGCGTATAAACGCATTAGGAGGTAAATGCCCATAATCGCCACGCTGTGCCCAGCGGATTGGCGATCGCAGTAATGTGTCCACTATGATGACGCTGCTGCCCATTATCAATATTTATCAAATAGTGGTCAGTGACACTTCAATCCCTTAGTCGACTTTTACGATACCCGCAGGAGGAATTGGGGTGGTGACAAATGTATTCTTATTGCCGTCACCACACGGCAGGCAAGTGCCTGCGAGTGTTGTCATAAATAATTAGATATATAGATATATTAAGGTGCGGTTAAACTAAAAGAGCATTTGCTGTTCTAACCTCCCACTCTATGAAATTCGATCGGTACACAAAACGTGATTGGTTGATTTCGTAGAACGGGCGCTAGAACAGCGAATGCTCTTTTGGTTTAAACGCACCTTTAGGTAGTGTTTCCAAATAAAAGAAAGATACCAATACTAGAACATTTATCATATTAAGGTCTCTGCCCACTAGACCGTAGCATACCATGACCGTAGCATGAACGTATCAGACAAAAAAATATTCTTTGTATGGAAGAGTATGAGACTATGCCCACTAGGACGTTCCGTCGCCGGCCAACACCGTCGCGTGCCATGCACGGACCGACAAGAATTGTCGGCGGGAATATTTTGCCGGCCCCGACACGCTACGTGCATGGCACGCAACGTTGCCGGTACGGTGTGCGCAGGCGGCGAAACGGTGACCATACGCGTTCTATTTACATTTTTGTATTGTATTTAAGGTCTCTGCCCACTAGACCGTAGCATACCATGACCGTAGCATGAACGTATCAGACACGGAATGTGAGACGACACGGACTACTATGCCCACTATAACGTGTGTACATCGTTTCATGTCCGTGCTAAGCCCGTTTAGTGACCGTTGCATCCGCGTCGCAACCACGTATCATCCGCGTCGCAACTGCGTATCATCCCCGTAGTATGAGCGATTCATATCCGTCGTTATCGTTCCATTGTCACAGTTTTATCAGTTTCAAATTGTTTTCGCGCCCTTTAGACTACTATCGCTCTGCTAGTATTTTCCTAGGAGTTTATTTCTACACCTATTTTTCTGAGCAGACATCGTAAACTACGATCGAAATCCATTGAAGTACTAGAGTTATTACTGGGTCAAGTCAAAGTCAAAAATTATTTATTGAGTAGGCTTAGCAACAAGCACTTTCGAATACGTACGATACGTTCATGCTACGGTCATGGTATGCTACGGTCTAGTGGGCAGAGACCTTACACACAATTTTTATCCAAAACTCTCAAAATTTTTCACTTAGGATAGTGAGTAATATTTTTCTTATGGCGAAACAACGCAAACAATATAATCAACATCGCTATTTTCTGAAAAAAAAACTTAATTGATTGGAAACCCGCAAACCGAAGATTAATATCGAGATCGAAAAATATTACTTCGTTTTTTACAAACAATCGCGTAAAGTGGAGGAACTGTAGCAGAAAAGCGGACCCTGGCAAAGGCCGGGATAACGCTAGGTAGAAGAAGAAGATGTACACAAAATCGATATATCTTTTTTTTTCGAAAAACCTATGCTCTTTAGCAGTTGCTCCATTGTTATTTAAAATTAATTATTGTTCCAAAACTATTAGAAGGTGTAAAAATAATCAAACAAAACCAGTACTTGACGGAGTCACATTGACAATCATGACAAGAACATATCGTCCATTAAATACAAAAGCGACACAATTCAAAAACCGAGAAAAATGATTTTATTGCAAAAACGACATTATAAGCACTAATATTTTACGTGACACTAAGACACCTGTCGATTTGACGTTAGTAAGTATCAAAATTATGCAGGTGCCCTTTTTGCACTATCGCTCTTTCGAGACTAATTTCAGTGCTAAACTGCCATTTTGTCAGTTGCGACTCGACTGTCGACCAAAACGCACGACATTTTTGTGAAAAAGTGCCATGAAACGAAAAAATAAGTGATTACGTTAAAAAAATTGTAAGCAAAAGTGCCATATTTTTAGATGTGGCCGTTTTGAATAAAATAAATACGTAAATATTATGTTTCTTTATATAAAAAGCAGTCGCAAAACGGAATGTGGCAGCTTTAATTTTAAAATATCCTCTTAAATTTGATTTTTCATTCATCAAAACTGCCGTATTAGGATTTGCAACCTTTTTGAATTAAAAATATATTCGAATGCATCAATCACAGGAGCCATTTTTATACATGATGCTGTTTTGAATAAAGTAAACATGTATGGTTTAGATTTCTTTATAAACAAAGGAGCCGCAATACGGAATGTTGAATTTCAAAAAACATTGTTGCATTTACAACCGTTTTTAATTTAGTATAATATTAAAATCCATAAATGTACCAGATTGAATAATTGAGTATCTTTTGTATGAAATCTTAAAAAATACAATATATCTTATAAAAACAGTAATTGTAAAACGTGGTACTTCGTATTGTGTTCGTTTTACTTAAAAGTATATTAGAGATTGTGTGGAAGATGACTGTGAATTTTGTGTACCTATAATTGCGACTACCAAGAAACAATAATGGCATAAACTTCGGATTATTAAGTATTTGTCATACTTTCCTATTATATTATTTGTATAACGGTGTATGTTTTAACGAATCTAAAAACTTATATAAGTAGTATTTATTTTTTCACTTTTGGGAATGCCAACATAGGGATGATGACTGTATTTAAAATAAATTATTAGACATTATGCATAGCATCACACACGAATAAATTATTACTGAAATATAGACTGCAGTCATTATTGTACAGAACTTTTATTTAATATAAGTGTAGTATACAAACGTGACGTTACTTTTGTGTATTTCATGTAAATCTTTCAAAAATCGAAAAAAGATGTTGACTTGACTTGACAGTCATCATGCCTATTGCTTCACTATATAGGTAGTACCCAAGCACTAGCGCTAAACTGTCATGTCGTCTAGAAAAAAAAATTGTTACATTATTACTAATTATAAGTAGATTTTTAGGAAAGACTTATTATCTCTGCAATTAAATATTGAAAGATATACTTTTGTATCGGCAAGAATTAAGTTCTTGCATCAATTCTAATGAAAAAACTAGTAAACCGTCAAAACATATCAATTTGGATCATTTATTATGGGATCATAGTAACCACCACACAAATACAATACACATAGAAAAAACAAATAACTGAAGATGTACTTAACCGATTTTTATTATTTACGTGCTTTTAGGTGGGCTATTTCCAGTTTATAGTAAAAATAAGTGGTATTAAAGTATTAATTCCATTCTCAACAATATAACTTTGATCGCGTTGTATTTATTTTATATTTATTAACTACAGGTACCACATTTTTTTATGTAGCAGGTTGATTCTTGAAGAAAACCGATAATTATATCTGAATTTTAAACTAGTACGTCCGTTAAATTCATCAAAATATGTATCCAAAGTTAAAATTAATCAAAGTAACCCCGGTTTACGGTACCTATAAACATGTTCTGACAATATGTAAGTAAAGAAACAGTAAGAAAAAGTTTTGTCTGGTTCAGTTTTGTTAAAAAAACAGTATTTCTATGTTTAAGACATGATTTTATGTACGATTTAAATGAAATAACTGCTTATTTTTTTGTATTTGTGGCCTTCGATGGAAAAAAAAAATCAGAGTTAATGTTATTTTTTTATGCAAAACGAACGTATACGCTCATAAAAGCTTGCACAGCACATATTACTTTCTAATAACCAAACACATCAAAAGAGGGTTAAAATACCTACAAATTGATATATAACACATATAATATTAATGCTGTAAAAAAAATTTGTGAACAAAAAACAAATACAAAATCTTTAAACAGCTCCCCTGTAAAAAGTAATATTTTGACTTGTGTCGCTTTTGTATTTAATGGACGATATATGTAATACCATAGACATATAAATTATCTATATTTTATATATAGATATTCTATATTTTATCTGTGTGTAATACTCTTATAAATCTATAAACAATATATTTACCAATTCCAAGAAGTTTTAGTTAAATATCATAGATTACACTTATCAGTGTCTCTGTCTAGTTAGGTTACCTAGACATTGATAAGTGTAATTTAATACTATAATAGTATTAATGATAAATAAACACATTCCGCCATATAAGTAGCATAACTGACGATTCGAAAGTGCTTGTTGCTAAGCCTACTCAATAAATAATTTTTGACTTTGACTTGACCCAGTAATAACTCTAGTACTTCAATGGATTTCGATCGTAGTTTACGATGTCTGCTCAGAAAAATAGGTGTAGAAATAAACTCCTAGGAAAATACTAGCAGAGCGATAGTAGTCTAAAGGGCGCGAAAACAATTTGAAACTGATAAAACTGTGACAATGGAACGATAACGACGGATATGAATCGCTCATACTACGGGGATGATACGCAGTTGCGACGCGGATGATACGTGGTTGCGACGCGGATGCAACGGTCACTAAACGGGCTTAGCACGGACATGAAACGATGTACACACGTTATAGTGGGCATAGTAGTCCGTGTCATCTCACATTCCGTGTCTGATACGTTCATGCTACGGTCATGGTATGCTACGGTCTAGTGAGCAGAGACCTTTATCATGAGAAAATATATATGCTGTGTAACCGTTTCAAAGAGAAATTTACACAAATTTTAATTGTTTTTTTTGTTATAATAAACGAGAATCACATCACATCACATCACATCATCAGCCTAACTCAGACCACTGCTGAACGTAGCATTTTCCTATTAACTATGCGTATAAACTGGGCAAGCGTATAGATTGGCGATTGTAGTAATGTGTCTATTATGACTACCCATCATCAATCTTCTGTCAAAGAATGGTTAATGACACTTCAGTCCCTCAGTCAACTAAGAGTCGACATTCTCATTGCCGTCACCATACGGCCACGAGAGTAAATAAAAATATTCATATTATTTATATTATAAATTTACATTCGACATTAACCTCGATATAATCTTTGTTCGATGAAATATTTTGTTACATTGCTTTAGTAGGTTTGTGGCTCGAGTTTGCCTATTGACTACATTGACTACGCTTGATTCAGGTCACATAAACGGCGTGATAGTGTACCAAGACACGCCCACACTGTTCGGCAGCAGCGTGACGTGCACGCCTGCGCTGCGCTGCCTGCGCCCCGGCGAGCGGGACATTTTCGTCATCTCCTTCTGCAACTCCAACCAGGGACCTTACTTCGAGGAAGTCAACTTTATCTTGCGCGATACTGATGTGGTGTTGAAGTTATATTTGAAGTAAGTATTGGGAAGACCTAGCTGTCAATCGTGACGGTGAAATGCTATCTCATTCTCAGATAGTTGCATGAAGCATATTAACATATGGTTCGAAGATAGATAATAGTAGATTATACACTAAGGGAATAAAGCACTGTTTTATGTCACGGGCGCGACATTGAATCCTGAACGTAACGAAGGGCTCCCAGTTTTACTCCCGAGCGCAGTGAGGGAGTTATAGATTTATAATTAAGAGTCCTGAGTGCAGTGAGGGATTCAAGCGCCCAAGACAAAAACAGTTTTATTCCCGAGGTATATACTCTACTTTTCTCACCATATGCGAGACAATAAAATCCGGCTTAGTAATACTTCATCATCATCATCATATCAGCCGAAAGACGTCAACTGATGACCTGGTGAAGGTGGCAGGGGTCTGTTGAATGCGGGTGGCGGATACTGCAACTTGTCGCAACTCGTTTCTGCCGGCATATCCTACTTAATTTAACAAATGAACATCGTGTGAATTTAGTTGGCTGCGGTGCCCGGTTTTTGACAATCGAGTGCACTCCATGTTCGGTCGATGCTTACACATTTTGCTTAACGAAATTAGGCTTTATCGTCATAGCAATAAAGTGTAATTACATTATCGCCCGGCGGGTGATAATGAAATTTCATACAATATTATAACCCGGTTTTTGCCAAGGGCTATAATGTCTTGCTTTTCATGAGGTTTATGGGACATTTAATCCGGCTTTGACGAGCATGAGGTGTGAAAAATAACTAAAATACCTAATTCGACATAACTCTTCAATTTAATATCAAATTATAGTCCTGTTTAAAGTATTATTTTAAGGTCCAGGACTTATTTTTTTTCTTCTTAAAAAAAATATAACTCATACTAAATTGCCTTTAAAAACAGTCCTGAAATTTTAGTTGACAAGTGTCACCCCCTCTTCAATGCATCACGGTAATGAATTTCAATGTCAACCTATAAAAACTGAAACCGCCACTTAAAAATACTTAGTTGTGATTGGTCCGTCAAAGTTTTGATTCGCTATTTTCTATTTCAAACATTGTCAAAGATGTTGCGCCGAAATATGCGCGGTGTTAAGAAAAGCGCTATGTCCTGCAAATCTTGGCACAACAATTGAACAATTGTGTTTGGGGGTATTTTTGAGCTGGTGTTAGACGTCCATGTTACATATGGTGGCAGTACTTACCTAAATATAACACTTACGTTTATTAAAGCGTCAAAATAAAAATAAAAACTTGTGATAAATACAAACATTGAACAATATAACGCTATGTATAATCACTACATAGGTAGCAGGGATCGGAACCGGTTTTTTTAGAAAAACCTCGAAATAGCTCAATATCTTTAAATGTTTTACACTCTTTATGTAGTATTCAACATTTTATGTAACTATTAAAATCATATTTTTCAGTGGAGTATGGAGTAATCCAATAACAAAAAAATTATAAACTTTTGTATGGATAAAATACCGGTATCCGATCCCAGCTACATACATAGTATAAAACATAGTCGATCTTTCTGTCTCTATATCACTATTTTAGTGCGATGTCTTTTAATAGATAGAGTGATTCAAGAGAAAGGTTTTAATATCAGTATTGTACTCGTGCGACGCCGGGGCCGGCCGGTCCCTAGTAATATATATACAAGTTGTTTTGTTGTTTCTTAGTTGTAATTACGACTTTGATTATCTTGGAGGTAAGTATTCTCATACGTACAATCTACATGTGTGTCTTTTGATTTCAGAGGTGAAGTTATTTATCCTTCGGTGAGGTTTAGTATCCCGAGTTTGGACTTTGGGACTGTTAGCCTTGGTAAACTACTATACATATGTATTTACATTAATTTAATATTCTGTGGTTCAATTGGTTTAAAATTAACTTCGCACTATTTACTTTGTTGCAGG